>QGSO01000197.1:3011661-3273505 GCA_011037825.1 Carya cathayensis
AATATTATGTTTATTATGCAATTTGAAAAGTAGTCTTTTTTTTATTTAAGAATTTAAAAAATTGTAATGATAAAATAATAATAAAAAAAATTTA
This sequence comes from Carya cathayensis, assembly GCA_011037825.1. Lineage (NCBI taxonomy): Eukaryota > Viridiplantae > Streptophyta > Magnoliopsida > Fagales > Juglandaceae > Carya > Carya cathayensis. Next base: position 3,011,756 of record QGSO01000197.1, read on the forward strand.
AAAATTTTAAAGAAAAAGTATCTTATATTTAAATGATATTTTAAAAGATATTTAAAAATATTTAAGAACATTTATGTTGCTAGACTGTCCCTAATTTATTGGCACAATGGGATTTGTACCTTTTATTTATTTATTTTGGAAAAGATATTTTACACTCGAACAGATTATTGATATCCACAAATATTAAAACTTGATTACTTTCACTCGACTAAAATCAAACTATCAAGATCAATGAAAGATAAGATACGCGAGACTAATGATAATATTTTAAATTGGTAACAACAATCGTGCAAGTGCAATTTTCTTTTTCAGTCTTTCACTCTTTCTAGACCAGGATAGCTTGGCAGATCAAAAGATAAAAAACAATCACACTAGAGATAGAGCGCCAGTTTTATATTGCATTTTAGGTTCTAAAATGTGCCTCAAAAGCTAAAGATAAAATTAAGTTGTTTGGTTGTATGTATTAAATTATTTTTTAATATTAAAAAAACGAAAAAGTAAGTTTCAAGAAAAGTAATAATTTTTCTTTTAGATAATGGAAAACGTAGTTTCAATTTTAAAGAAAAGTAATAATTTTTCTTTTAGATAATGCAAAACATAGTTTCAATTTTAAAGAAGGCTTTCAATAGGCAAAAATAACTTAAAACTTTCTGATAGTTAATGGTTAAGAACGTGTCGATTAAATTTTTTATTTTTAATTTTTTACCTGATAGTTACGGAAGTGAATATTAGTGAATTTGTATTTTTTTAATTGTTAAAAATGTTTAAAGGTGTATAAAAAAACATTAAAGAAAAAGAATAAAACAATAAAAAAAAATGCATTTGTATTTATCGGTTGAGTTCTTCCATTAAAGCGTCGGTCCTTGTAGCACAGTACTAAAAAGTATTGTAGATGAAACCAAATAGCTTGTACTTATCTCGCATGTGCACTCATCTGCATGTAACGAAGACGAATTCTTCTATAATTAATATGTTAATATATAAGGTTTCTGCAACATGCAAGGAAGCCAGATTTTTCATTTGCAACATTCTTTTGTCACCTATGGGCTATGTTCATGAGATAGAGTTTATTATATTAAGGATAATGGCACAGTCGAAAGTTAATTTGAAGACCTCAAGATAAGAACAATAGAGGTTACGCGAGAAGTTTTCTCCAGGTCAGCCCACAAAACTACTCATAATACAATGAATTCAGAACAGAGTGATCTCCAGCGAGAAACAAAAGAGAGCAGCATACCAGAATTGCAAAATCAGTCTCTTAGATAAGACGACCGTGGATTAATTGACAAGTTATCAGCAAACCATTTTTGTCTTCAAGCCAGTCTCCACCATTACCTGGAAAATTTAGATCTATCAATATAAATAATTATTACCATCAAATTAAAACAAACATGCAAGCCCACCCATGTAATGATATCTCCTGAACAAAAGAGAGCAGCATGTCAGGGAACCTCTTTAAGGCAGGCCCTTCCAAATTAAACCCCAGTCCCGTGCACCGCACCCTTGAAAGTTTCTATATATTGAACTGGTTAAATCACTGACTTTTCACCATAGGGTGTGGCCCCAAATGATTGTTTGCACCTATGATTTAGTTAAAGCAATAAGTGAGCAGCAGTACTCAGGTCTCTTAAAAATATCAAAAACTTTTAAAAACTTCCCAAGTAGTAGAACAAATGCATCGATGCAATTAGATGTGGCAATTACCTCATAGTTTATCCTTGCGAAGAAGGTTGATCATTAATTCTGCCATGACATCCTCACTTGATTGAAACCAATCGCTAAGTCATAATCCATAAGACTTTCCCTTTTTTCTGATCTGTGTAGCTCCCTCACTGTGCTCGTAGAGACCCTATTCACATTATTTCCAATTTGGTCAAAAGTAGATGAATGCGGCACCCTGTTTCAGAACCTCTTTCATGCCTAAGCTCCCCCCACTGTGCTGCTACGAACACCAATTACGGTAGTATTACTGGATGGTGTTTGTTTGTTCTCAGAAAGAACAAGAGAACAGCCTTCAAAACTTTGTCCCTGCATACTGCATAGTGCCTCTCGCATCTGCATCTATTCCTGCCTGGGTGCCAAAATCAAAATATACTTTGGTATTCGAAAAGATTTTAACTTCCTTGTGTTCGGCCTCATATATTGAGCCACAAGAAACCTTATTATCCATATTATCATAGTTTTGTTTGTAGCCAAACTGACTATGTAAACCACTTTAAGATGAACCGGTTACCTGTTTAAACTCATCCATTGTACTACTTTTTAAACCATATCTATCCTATTCTGTAGATGAAACAAGTAAAGAACCGTTGAAACATCTTTCCTGCCCTCTGCAAGCAGTAATACCGTATCTGCTTCAGTTTTGTTCCTGTCCAACGAAATATGTAACTCATGAATTTTACAATTTCTGAAATCATCAGGATTTAGCCCCTCCACTGCACCAGTAGAAACCTCAGTCATATCACTTCCAAAGCCAGATCTTTGCTTGATAATAGATTACGCAAATTCATTGTTTTTAGAACACATTTCCCTGAAATAGTCCTTCCCCGGTGCAGTTTGAACTGTTATTTGCATCATTTTCAACAATATATTGCTCATTCCAAGATGAAATAACTAAACAGATTCCTGAACTCCCTTCTTGCTTACTGCCAATTACAGCTTTGTCATTTTGTGAAGCATGGTTATTCCCGAAACCAACAGTAAATACATGATTACCAGAGGTATTGAGATCGGTACAAACATCCTTGAGCCCACCGTCATGATTGCCAAAACCAGATGCTGATTCACTATTCTCGCATGTATAACCACCATCAACTTTCATATCTCCCACTCTGCTAGTAAAACATTTAACCTCAATATCTTCACCACTAGATTTTTTATCCTTACCATTCAAACCGCTTTCAGAACCTATTTCCAGCTTTTGCTCCTCCATTGACGGGAAAGATACATTGATCACATTGTTCTCAACAACAAAAGTTCCCTCATTTCCAGGTGGAGCAGGCCACTGGGTTTCAGAATCCTGTTGCAAACCTTGTAAATAAATATACAAATGAAACAAAAATTGGTAAGACAATGATCCCAGACACTGACTTACATCTCCAAAATCCATTTTCCTGCCCAACAGATAATTGGCATCAGGATGACCAGATCCTAGTTGGCTTCCATGTTGGAGTCCAAAAGAGGAGAAAAAGTACGAAGAAACATCCTTGCATGACACAAACTGCCATCCATTAGGGCTGGATGGTTCCGAATTAGGCGGTAAGAGCAACACAAACGTCAAAACTAAGAATGAAAGAATAAGCACCACAATCAAGTAGCTTCGCACACTCTTTTACAACTAGCATAACCAAGAAAAAAATCTAAAAACGACACTTCTTGTATGAAAGGAAGATTATGTTGTACATTCTGTGTTCAAGACTGACTCTATTGACACCCCCTTGAACGCCCCAAGGTTTGTGTAACCACTCAAGTTAGCTTAAAATATTTATTTAGCTGACTGTAAGAACGGAAAAACTACTTCCAGAAGATGTATAAATACTACCATAAGTTCTCTCACACACTCCACACATGTTGACGGAACATAAAACTCCTTGACCCTTGTACAATTCAAGAACAAAAACATGGAATCCATATTATTCATCATAAAAAATCGAACCCATATTTGTTAAATTCTAATTAATCTATCACCCTAGTTCGATAAATTTTCTATTCCTGAGAAATATTTATTACATTCGAATTACTAAAAAGAAAATGAAAAGAAGGCGGAAATTGGTAGTGAGAAAAATCATTATAAAAACCTTATGTATCGGCGGCAATGGAACCATACACGGCCGGTTCTCTTCTTTATTGAAAGCAGAAGTTTCCAGCCATTGGGCAACGCATGGCCGAAATCGCTAGCCGTCACGATCCTCTTTTTCCTACTCTTTCTCCACCACTCGCCACGCAACCCACTCAAAAACCCCAAGAAATCTGCCTCACTCTGCAACCCCTCCGTCCTCCTCTTCAACTCCTCGCCATATGGATCCTCCACAAGTCCACATTCCCCAACGCAGCCACGCCCGTCACATCCCCTTTCTTGTTCACCACCACCACCTCTATCTCCTTTTGCTTTTTTCCCGCACTCTCATAGACCGCCGCCATCTCTCTCTCCGATTGGCAGCTCTCGGTCAATAGATTCTCGTTCTTACGCCGTCTCCCTCGCTTTCGCTTCATTTCTCCCTCACTGGCAACTACATTGATTGGAATACTTGGCTCGGGTTTACACTGCATGTTAGTGAAATACACTGTAATAAAATAAAAAATTACAATGAGATGAAAAATACAAACAAAAAAATCAGTTTGGACTAAGGTACAGAAATGTTGCTCTCTTTAAGGAGATTCAAGCCCTCTGCGGTATGTAAAGTTTCAATTGAACCAGTACAGCAGATCTCTTCTTGACTTGTCTCCTCTAGTATACAACAGCTCAACTGATCGTCGTATAACTCGAATAAACTCTGTACAAGTTATTCAGCTCAAAGCTCCTCTAAAAATAACACCTCTCTTTTGTTTGGAAATTCTCAATATCTCAATACACTATTTTTTTTATCACTACACAAAATGAAGAAATGAATTTCTTCTGCTTCATCCTTCGTATTACCCTAGCCGCCTATTTATAGAGTTTTTAAAAGACTAAAAACTGAACGTAATGACTTGGTCTTCTAAATGCATATCTAACATATGTTTCCTAAAATATTGAAAGCATCCCAACAACCAACGGCTAGAAAATCTTAAGAAATTTGATTCTAGTTTTTATAAAAACTGATAATTGAATAAGAGAGAGACAAGAACGACGGCATCACATAAGTAGCTTCCACGTAGCTGTTAAAAGCAAATAAGGCAAGATCTTACTAGATTAGATGGTTGTTGACTAGAAAAGAAAAGAAGCCAAAAAACAACCAAATAAACTTTAACGGGAAAATACAAGATTTTGTGGAAACCTCCCTCAACAGATTTTGAAAAGATCAACATCAAGCTAAATAAAATTACTCAAATATAATTTATTAAAAAAAAAACCAACATTCCCCCACTATTTTTTAATAAAAAAAAAAGAGATACTTCCAGACAAAGAATGATTATTATGCATCATGAAGGTATGCTCTACATTGAACCCTCACTTAGTGAAACAATAATTTTTACTCGAGAGTTAGTAATAGTCTCAGACTTGAACTATAACTTCTAAAGGGAAATAAAAAATTATTGTTCACACATAACAGTCCAGGTGTTGACATGAGCTTTATTAGCCAGCATATTACGGCCTTGTGTTATTCCTGGTTTCATAAATGTATTTGAGAATAAGTCCAATTCTCATAGAGAGTGGCCCCACTCCCACACTCACATAGGTAAAATTTGTCTAGGGTGTTCCTATAATTCTAACACCCTACTCATAAAAGCTACAGAATTTCATTAAGAGTTTTTTTTTTAAACAAAACTCATTCTCCATCATTACAGGATTAATGCACTTGCACCATAGGAATGGAGAAAACTCTAAAAAAAAATAGTGCATTTCTTACGACCACCAAATGATTCGTTCTTCCCATTGAACCCAGTTCTCAGGATCTCTGATCTCTGGGTTGGGTATCCTCATATGTGGTTCATGACTGTATAAACTTTAATCTCATTCCCCTCGATGTATTCCAAACCCTCTCTCTTGTCAAGGCCTTGGTTAGTGGATCTGCTAGATTATCACAAGATTTAACATAATCCACGTTTATGACACCATTACTCAAATAAGATCTCACAGTACTGTGTTTCTTCTTATGGATATGGATTTACCGTTATAATAATGGTTTTGTACCCTACAAATAGTAGCAGTACTATCACAATGAATTAATATGGGTGGAACTGGTTTTTCCCACAGTGGAATCTCATGTAGTAAATCTCTCAACCAGTTTGCTTCCTCACTCGCTGAAGCTAAATCTATAAGCTCAGCTTCCATAGTTGAGTTAGCAATAATAATTTGTTTTTTAGACTTCCAACATACAACACCACCACCCAAGGTAAAAATATAACCAGTAGTTGAAAGAGAATCACCTGACAAGGTATTCCAGTCGGCATCACTGAAGCCTTCTAGTACAACAGGATATTTTTTATAAAACAAGCCATAATTTTTTTGTACCGGATAAATATTTCATTATCCGATCTATTGCAAACCAATGGTCTCTTCCAGGCTTGATAGTAAATCTACTAAGTACTCCTACTACATAAGCAATGTCAGGTCTAGTACAATCAGTCGCATAATGTAAACTACCAATCATGCTAGCATATTCCTTTTGATTAATCACACCATCATCATTTTCAATAGAAAATAAATGAACACTAGGATCAAAAGGAGTAACAACATGCTTGCATCCAACATAATTATATTTCTTTAATAGTTTTTCTATGTATTGCGATTGATCTAGAAAAATACCATCACATGTATTGGTGATTTTCATTCCCAAAATAAAATTAGCCTCACCAAGATTTTTCATATCAAAATGATTGCTAAGCATGTTTTTTGTTTCATCTATAACATGCAAATTAGAGCAAAAAATTAATAAATCATCAACATAAAGGCTAATAATAACATGGAAATTTTTTCAAGATTTATAATAAATACATTTATCACTTTCATTTGACTTATAACCATTCTCAATCATGCAAGAGTCAAATTTCTCATGCCACTGTTTAGGGCCTGTTTTAAGCCATATAGGAATTTTGTCAACTTACACACTTTTCTTTTTTGGCCAGGCTTTACAAAGCCTTCGGGTTTATCTATATAAATTTCTTCATCTAGGTCCCTATTCAAAAACGCTGTTTTAACATCCATCTGATGAATTTTTAAATTATATATTGCTGCAACGGCAATCAATAATCTAATGGATGTATTCTTATAACCGGAGAAAAAGTGTCGAAAAAATCAAGGTTAGCTTTTTGTTTAAAACCTTTTGCGACAAGTCTAGCCTTGAATTTTTCAACGGTTCCATCCGGTCTAAATTTCTTCCTAAGGACCCATTTACTCCCTATGGTTTTACAACCCAGTGGTAACTCAACTAATTTCCAAGTTCTATTAGAAATTAGGGATCCATTTCATTATTTACAGCCTCTTTCCAAAACACTGAATCAGGTGATACTAAAACTTCTTAGAGAGAATTTGGATTTTCCTTAATATTATAAATATAATAGTCGGGACCAAAATCTTTTTCAATTCTAGCTCTCTTACTCATTCTTAATCTAAAATTTTCTTCATATTCTAAAGAAGTAGAAGAAGTAGTTTCAGAAAAAAAAAATGTCTAAATTCTGGACCCCCACTATTTTTGGATTTAAAAGGAAATTTTTCTTCATGAAAAATTGCATCGCCTGATTCAAAAATTACTTTATTCTTAGTATTAAAAAACCTATAGGTTGTGCTATTTTTTGCATAACCAAGAAAGACACAAGTGGTAGTTCTAACACCCAATTTTGGCCTTTTAGGATTTGTTAGCCTTACAAATGCCAAACAACCCCAAACTTTAAAATATCACAAACTTGGCTTATACCCTCTCCATAATTCAAAAGGAGTAGTTTTTGAATTTTTATAAGGCACCCTATTTAAAACATGACAAACAGTCAAAATTGCTTCACCCTAAAAACTTGAGAGAGCACCTAAATCAATCAACATGGCATTTGTCAATTCAATTAACGTTCTATTTTTCCTTTCAACCACACCATTAGAAGCAGGTGAATATGGTGCAGTAGTTTCATGGATAATTCCCAATGACTAAATAAAATAATTAAACTCATTTGAATCATACTCTCGGCCTCTATCACTTCTAAATCTTTTAATCTTTCTACCAAATTGATTTTCAACTTCATGGAGGAATTCTTTGAATTTTTCAAAAGCATCACTTTTATTTTTTAATAAATAAACATATGTATATTTTGAAAATTCATCGATAAAAGAGATAAAATATCTATTTCCTCCACGAGTTAAAATTCCTTCAAATTTACAAAGATCAGTGGGAATTAAATCTAACAATTTGGTGTTCTTCTCAACATTTTTATGAGGCCTTTTTGTAATTTTGCTTGACTACAAATTTCACATTTTTGAAATTCATTTTTCAATTTGGGAATTAATCCTAAACTACTCATGATTGCAACATATCTACTATTAATATGACATAAACGTGCATGCCAAAAATTTAAAGAAGAAAGCATATAAACATAAACATCCAATGCTTTATTATCAACGTTCAATTTAAACATTCCATCACAAACATTGTCCTTGCCCACAAAAAATCCATTTTTAGTAATAACATATTGATTAGATTCCATAGTTTACTTGAAGCCAGCTTTGTTCAGTAGGAAACTTGATATCAAATTCTTCCTCATAGACGGTGTATAGAACACATATTTAAGCGTCAATATACGTCCAGAGGTGAATTTCAGCTCGATCTCACCACTCCCAAGGACCTTGGTTTTGCTTGAATCACCAAGCATAATAGATTTCTCTTCTTCAAAGGGAGTATACTTTTTGAACCAATTTTTATCATAGCAGACGTGCCTATTGGCACCAGAATCTGCCCACCACCCTTCAACAAAATGAACCATGTTAATGTCTGTAATCATTGCTACAAAAGGCTCCTCGGTTACATTCACTTAAGGATTATTTCCTCACTTTTGAAATTTGCAAATTCGAGCAAAATGTCCACTTTTGCCACAAACAAAACAAGCTTGATTTTGTGAAGAGGGTCCTTGGTTCTTGTCCTTTTGGTTGGAAAAACCTTTTTTGTGAGGTCTACTAAATTTTTTGAAAATTTTTCTTTGCGGCTTCAAATGACTATCTTTAGAAATCTGACCTTTGGGCAAGACACCATTTTCAGAAATTAAATGTACCTTCGTCATGGAATTCTCATTTCCATTTTGAACCATTAGCGCATACTGGACTCTAGCTTCTTTTTCTACCCGAATACGCGTAATCAAGGTCTCCAAGGACGTCTCCTTTTGTTTGTGGTGCATCGACTTTTGAACTCCCTCCATGAAGGTGGTAGCTTGTCAATGATGCCGCAGACAATTAGGTTGTCTCCAATTTTGATGCCTTCGGATCGAACTTCTGCTACAACCATTTGGAAATCTTGCGCTTGTTTTGCGACGGACTTTCCATCTACCATTTGATATCGAAAGAAACGACTAGCCGCATACTTCTTTGCTCCAGCTTCTTCCGTATCATATTTATTCTGTAAGGCTTTCCAAATCTTCTTTGCAGAGGAGTAAGTGGTATTGTAGAAATAATAAAATTGACCAGCAAGACAATTTAAAAGGTAACATCTACAATTATACTCATCTCTTGTATATTTCTCAATCTTTTCTTCATGAGCTTTGACTTGTGCTTCGGTCATCTTGTTTGGATTCTTCGCAGTGAGAACATATGAGACATTGAGAAGGCTTAGATAGAAGAGCACCTCGCACTTCCATCTCTTGAAATGGGCTCCCTTGAAGCTGAAGGGCTTGTTGAGATCTCCAACATTTTCCGTGGATTTTTCGCTTGTAAGCTCCATAGTTGAATTCTCCTTAAAATTGTTAGTGAAATACACTATAATAAAATAAAAAATTACAATGAAATGAAAAATACAAACAAAAAAATCAGCTTGGACTGAGGCACGGAAATGTCGCTCTCTTTAAGGAGATTCAAGCCCTCTACGGTATGTAAAGTTTCAATTGAACCGGTGCAGCAGATCCCTTCTTGACTTGTCTCCTCCAGGATACAACAACCCAACTGATCGTCGTATAGCTTGAATAAACTCTGCACAAGTTATTGAGCTCAAAGCTCATCTAAAAATAGAATAAATATTGGCATCAGCCAATGTTTGGAAACACCCGAAAACACACCTTATGTGGCACTAGGTAAATAATGAAATTCTCCCCCAGTTTCCCCCAGATGCTCGTTCCCTCCATCAGAATTAACCCATTTGATTTCGGGACAACAGAGCGCGAGCTCCTCTCCCCCCGAACCCTGTGAATTTTTTCTCTTCTTCACGTCAAAACTCTCAATCCCGTCGTGACCCCTTCTTCTTCTCGATTTCCCCTTACTGTGATTTCCCCCTCCCTTCATCCACTTACATTGTGATTTACCCCATCTCAATCCCGCGAGCCTTCATCTCAGTTTTGCCGACGTGAAAAGTCCAAACACTACAAAACCACCGCGTCCAGAAATCTGCAGGAGAGGTAATCTTCTTCAAATCGGCCCCTTCTTACTCCTTGTTTCTCTGTGATGCTAAGGTTTAGGAATACATTTATGGATTTCTGTGTGTTTCCTCCTCTGTTTTTATCTCTAGGGTTTAGGTATATTAGCTGTAAATTAACTAGGGTTTGGTTCAGGGTGTTGAAATTTGGTTCTGGATTTGGTTCTGTAAATTAATGGAATTTACATCTGGGTGATGCATATCTCGCCACTTTCAATATTGGTTGATGTGTTCTTTGCAGTCCAACTGTTTATTCAGTTCAATGATTTCTAGGGAGTGGCGGCTCTGTGCAGATGAAGTAGCGTCGCTCGGTGTCGCTAGGTAGAGAGACGGCGTCGCCGATGGCGCTAGGCGGAGGAAGGTGACGCAGAGGCGAGGGAGGAGGGGTTTCGCGGGAAGAATTCGAAATGCTGTGTTCAACCGAAAGAAAAAACGCATGTTTTGAATTATTAAAAGAAAAAAGACGCCACGTATGGTGTGCAAAGTGTGCACCTGCTACAGTTGTGAATGCGTAGAATTACTCCTAAAAATAACACCTCTCTTTTATCTGGAAATTCTCAATATCTCAAGACACTATCTTTTTATCACTACACGAAATGAAGAAATGAATTTCTTCTGCTTCATCCTTCATACTACCCTAGCCACCTATTTATAGAGTTTTTAAAAGACTAAAAATTGAACGTGATGACTTGGCCTTCTAAATGCATATCTGACATGTGCTTCCTAAAATATTGAAAGCATCCCAACAACCAACGGCTAGAAGATTTTAAGAAATCTGATTCTAGTTTTTATAAAAACTGATATTGAATAAGAGAGAGACAAGAACGACGGTATCACATAAGTAGCTTCCATGTAGCTGTTAAAAGAAAATTAGGCAAGATCTTACTAGATTAGATGGTTGTTGACTAGAAAAGAAAAGAAGCCAAAAAACAACCAAAACTTTAACGGGAAAATACAAGATTTTGTAGAAACCTCCCTCAACAGATTTTGAAAAGATCAACATCAAGCTAAATAAAAGTACTCAAATATAATTTATTAAAAAAAAAAAACAACACTACACATTTTGCTCAATCGTCCGATTCTCATTCTTCGGTGGCCGCCCCCGCTTCCTTGTCTCCTCTTCACAACTGGAAGAAGCAACAGCAACCGGAACAATTTGCAAGCCCGCACTCGAGGATTCGGGCAGGGACTCTTCAAATTCAATCGGGACTGGAACTAGGGCATCATCGTCTGCATAGGGGAAGTTTCGGCAGTAAAGAGTTGTTTAAGGAGGGAGATGATTTGTGAGTTTTCTTCGTCGAGAGATTTGGGGATTTGGCGGGCGTAGAAGAGAAAGAAGAACGGGTGGGGGATTGGGGATTGCGAGGGGCGAGGCGGAGATGGGAGTAGGTCTGTTTGCGGCTACCTGCAGATTTGTTGAAGACGGAGCAGTCGATTTTGGGGATTAAAACATCGTCGTTGCCATATGAAGAAGAAAAAGAAGGATAGGAAGAGGAGGAGCAGAGGACGAGGGAGTAGAGCTCCGGTTGAGAGAGGAGGCGGAGGTCGAAGAGAGAGAGGGCTTCTAGGCATATGACGGAAGTGGAGGCCATGCCACAGGTGGCGTGTGAGCTAGTTGAGACTGACGAAAGGAGATATGATTCCCTGACTTGACAGTCCGAGTCACAGGCTATGTGACCGTTGATGAGATCCAGCTGGCGGCGGCACGTGCACTACGTTGTCTGATCTACATCCTCAAGACTCCGCTATCCACACTAGAACCCAATTATACGAACCCAGCCCAATGACTAACAAAATTGGCTTTCTTTTAGAGGTTGTTTAAACAGTGAGATAAGGTGGTTTTATATTAAAATTAAAAGTTTAATAAAATATTATTTTTTAATATTATTATTATTTTAAGATTTAAAAAAGTTAAATTATTTATTATATTTTATGTGAGAGTTTAAAAGAAAGTTATAATAATAAAATAAGATAAGATTAAATGAGTAGAGAGCATTTTTCAATCCAAACGGCTTCTTAGTTTTTGATTATTTTAAGTGTTCAAAATTATGATAAAAAAAAGATTCATTCATGGGAATTACTAATTAGTTAATGGGTAATATTGGCGAATGTGGGTCAAATGAAAGGCCTCGTTTGAACACTTCGTTGCCTTAAGAATTTGCTCCTTCATTTTGACCACTTATATATTTTAGTTTTTTTTTTATTTAATGATTAAGAAAATGAATATTAGTGTATTAATATAAGCACTGTCATTAATATTGTGGCTTTATTAGATCACAAGCATATATCTCTCAAGTTTTAATGATGAGGGTTAGAGAATTAATCCTTCTTTAATAAAGTAGTAGGAGCCGATGCCATTTTTCATGCTCGTTGATTTGAAGATTATAATAAGCAAATGCATGATCATGAGCATGGCAATTATATAAGTACACATGCATGCTCAGGCAAATGGAATATATACAATTATTCCACTTTATTTTTTTACAATTTTCAACCAATACGGACTAATTGGCAATTTGGCAATGGAGAAAAGTAGAAATATTACCTGGCTAAAACATTAATATATATATATATATAAATATATATATATATATATATCTACCTGCTACAAAAATATAATAATAATAATAATAATAATAAACAAGATTATTGCACTCATTCAAATTAATGTGAAGGATAAAGGGCACACCAATTCGGAAGGGAAGAATGATCTATTCCTGGTCCATTGAGGTTGTTCTAGGCTTGTATCGATATTGTGTGAAGCCCTTAGTAGTGGTCCAATGAGGCTGTACAGTATTCATACATACATACATGACAGTAAACAGTAAATAAATGCAAGAAAATAAATAGAAACAAACACGCAGATTTATGTGGTTCGGCATTAGGCCTACGTCCACGAGAGTTTGGGAATGAGATAATTCATTATAATAAATTTGTTTTACAGTCTATCATGATCTCTCATCTCCATTGTACAATGGATCTCAAAGGTGTGCCTTTAGGTCCAGATCCCGTCATTAGAACCCCTATCTTGAGGTTGAAAAGGTTTTTTTGGAGAAGTCTGACCAAAAGTCTCCAAAGTCGTATGTGCCTGTGTCTTTTATCTCCTGCTCCCCTCTTGTTTTAGGCCATCTCATTCCTCCTTTACGTCCCCTCCTCTATTTTCCTCCTGACACCTTACACTTTGTCTTCCCTGGTCCCCCTCTTGTCCCATTTCTTTCTCCCTTTATTTGTCTTCTAGTGATGGCCCTTTGATAAGTTGGACGTTAAGAATAATTTTGGACCTGATATATTTTACCCCGTCAATCACTATATATATAGCTAAAATTTATGGTAAATTAATTCATCTTGTGTTTAAAAGAAGTGAATACTCGCTACAAATGATCAAGAGAATACCTTCTAGTCGGTCCGGTTGATTTTTCCCTTATAACAGCCTGCCATTAGATTTTAGACACGTCAGCTTTCTACCACAATTATTGTGAACCACACTACATGGAATCATCCTTTTCGACAGCCCTTACTTGAAACAAAACCCACCCTTTCCCTTTCCCTGCGTGATAGAGAACCCCTCTTCTCCCCTTCTCCTGTGCGAAATCGTTCAGTAACTCTTCGAAAGCATCTCGTAGCCCCTTCGCAACCCTCCCCTTCGCAGCAGCTCGCAGACCCTTCAAAATCGCAACACAACCCAGCCCCAAAGCCCCACAGATTAGGAGGTAAGAATATGTCTATGGGCAAAAGTTTGGTTTCGAGTGTCTAAATTAGACCAATCGAGTGGGCTTTAGCCTCTGTTAACCCACCCCCAAAGTCCCACAGCGTGCCACGACCCCTTGCCATAAAAAAATGGCTACACCATGAGACAACCGAGCACTGCATGGCACCGCAAGGAAAGTGCACCGCGAAGCCCCATGTCTAACCTCCGTAGCCAGCCTTGAACCACCATCAAAATAGCCCAGACGTTGTGTCCCAAACGCCTAACAAACCTATGTTTTTGCTCCTAAAAAACAGAGCACAATTTCTTCTTTCTTCCTAACACCACCACCGATAGCACCAGCACCACTGTAACACACAAATCTCATTTTTTTTCATACTAAAAAAAAAAAAAACAAAACAAAAGAGTGGTGAGCGCCCAACTCGAGTTCTCCATTTCATGACGGTGAAACAAAGGGCTGGTAGCCCTATTTGTAATCTGTGTGGGCAACAGTGTGAAATCGGTGTGGGCGACAGTGGTGCGACGGTGGTGAGAATCGGTGTGGTTGAGAAGAGACGGTGGTGCGAAATCTTGGGCGGCGGTGCAAACGAACGGAAGGGATGGATTCCGCGGAAGAGATGGCTGGGTCTCGGTGGGTTGAGATTCAGAAGGCAAAGGCAACGGCTGTGTGATTCGAACAGCAGAGTGTGTGCCTAACTTTCTGATCACGTGTGGCTGCACCCATAGACTTTTTTGTGTGATATCTGACGTGGTTGATGATGATAGGAGGGTTGATTTTCTCTAATAAATGGCCCGACCGCTTAGAAGCGGAACTGAATGATCAAACCATATTTAGGATTAACCAATTAAGTGCATATTCAATGGAATTTTTCGATTAACCAATTAAGTGCATATTCAATGGAATTTTTCGATTTTAGGAGTTAAGATTGAGGGAGGTTTTAGCTTAGGATATATAGGCAGGAAGGGAGCAAGCATGCATGCGCACATTGCACAGGGAAACAAACATGGAAAGAGGTTGAATTTGAACATGATCTATGGCTTACATGGTCGTTATGGTAAAATTCGTATGCATAATGCATGTGAAAACAACAAAAGTGAGATTGGTTTTACTCTTAGATCAAGTGCAATTTATTATTCTCTAATATGGTACTAAATGATTGAAAAATTATTTATCATTCATTATTTATTATCCAATTATTAGATGCCACGTAAGGAAGTGGGGATTAAGAGAATGATGGGGATTAATGAATTTTACCATGGATTGGAATTTGGAACCGAAATCCCCACTCCCATGGGTTCCAAATTCCCACTCCCATGGGCATGTTGCAAAAAGGGATATTTTTATAATTTTTGGTTAAGAATGGAGTCAGGATTATATACCCTTTTATAATTTATGAGTTTTACTATATATAAACTCGTGTGTTATTACTCTACTTATAGTGGAACCTATTATAATTTTTAAAAAAATTAAAATGCCAATCATTAATTAACATAATTGATGTGGAAGATTTTTATATTAACGGTATGTTAGGTGCGTAAAAAATAAGGTTTGTAAATAAATTTTCTCAAAATCTTTTAAAAAAAAGTCGAAACGAAATTTAAGGTATTCACAGCATTATGAAAAAAAGAGTATTATGACCAAGCATAAAGGTCTGTCTCAACTTTTAACAATTCCTATTTTAATCCTTTACGTATGAATATTATGATAAATTTAAAATCTTACTGTGCAATGGAACTTAATTATATGATTTATAATCTCTTTAAAGATAATTTTCAAATCTCAACTCATGATTCGA
Source organism: Carya cathayensis (assembly GCA_011037825.1). Classification (NCBI taxonomy): domain Eukaryota; kingdom Viridiplantae; phylum Streptophyta; class Magnoliopsida; order Fagales; family Juglandaceae; genus Carya; species Carya cathayensis. Next base: position 3,027,496 of record QGSO01000197.1, read on the forward strand.
TTATGCATTTATTTGATAAAGAGTTATTCTATTTTTAAATTCGGTATATAAAACAAAATATACACATTTTTTAAAAAATTAAAATTTAATTTGTAAAATTTAAATTTTAAAATCTTTAAAATCAAATTATATTATGTAATCACTTTATTAGATGTATTATCCCATCGACTTGTAAATATGATTTTTCTTTAACAAAGCTTGGATTGTTTATATTTGAAATAGACATTTGAAGCTTATGCTTATACTAGAACATATTTACCCAGTTTCGACGAATCTTATGTGTCTACATGGTACAGGCAAACAGAACAGTACATTTTGAAAAGTAGATAACTACATGCACATTGATTTGGAATAGATCCAGAAACTAGAAGCCGCTGGAAAATGGAGGAATTTAGTAAGGCCACTGAAATTTGCACGACCTCCTTTTCACATGGACGTTTATTTCCGTACAACTGTTTGTTTTCGAACTGCTGGGTAAAACTCTAGCTTCCAGAACCTGGAAATGTCAATGGCTTGGATTGAGTCATGAGGCATGTAATTACGGATGGGATTATTCAATAACCTTAGTTGCCAGCAATCTAGATGGTGCATATATATCAATGAGTAATGGCAGTGACAATTTCTAAATGCAAAAGTTCTGGATCATTCTTTTGTAAAAAAGGTAAATTTTATTATGAAAAACTGTGAAAAATTTAAGACTTGTATATATCATTATTTTTTATAAATTATAATTATATAAGACATGACCCAAAATTCCAACAAAAAGAAAAACATCCCAAATATATATACCATGTGTCGTAATAATTTTGTCCAGCAAGACAAGAAGAAAGATAGAGGTAGAAGGTACTGAATCACGACAGAGGACATATAACAATATTCATACATTATTATTAGTCAGACAACATATATTATAAAGTATTTTGTGGTTGGAGACTCCGCGTTACGGCCGCGTATATGTTGCACTCACTCCTTTATTTTAGTCCCCATATAAAACTCCTACGTATTTCTGGTCTTTTCCACCCCCTTCATCCAGATTCCATACACCCCAACTCTAACCCTTTAAAAAGGAGCAGCAAACAAGACGACCCTTCAACAACCACCACCTCTCCTCTCTCTCTCTCTCTCTCTCTCTCTCTCGTTGGTCTTATTCTCTGGGATGTAAGATTGTGAACAGTTTAGATTGTGAACTGAATTACCCTGCAGCAGTTCCCGATTTATGCTGCTGGAGAAAGGAAAACGACTGCAGTTCACAGCACCATAGACAAGCTGGCAGAGTTTGGCTTCAAAAGGTACCACTTTCAATCCATATCCGCATAGTTTTTAACTTTTCTTTATATATATATATATATATATTTACATATATATATTTCTAACCTTACCCATATCTATCAGAACCATATCAAAGACTTGGTTTCATGTGTCAAATCCTTTTTCGGGTAGTGTCGGTTTTTTAAATTCTATCAATACTTGATTTCTTCCTTAACCGGATATGGATCATCACGTTTTGGTTTGCTGTGAGTTTGGAATTTTCTTGATACGAGTTCACTCAAGTTTGCAAACTCAAAAAAGCTGGACACGAAGCATCTTTGATGTTTTGTTTAATGGTGTTGATGTTTTGTTTAATGGTGTTTTATGCCGTTGTGGAGCTTTCTCATATGTGGTTTGCTTCTTCATGTTTTGGTACGTAACCAGGAGAGTTTTTGAAGGAACGTTGTTCGGTGAAGCTTCGGGAGAGAAGCCGCTGTGATCACAACTCTGGCATCTTCTCAATCCAGTCCATGCGCTAGTCCTTCTTTTTCCAATCTCCGTTCGTGTTTGAGTTGGTCCCCGTCATTAGTTTCACGCCTTCCCATTGATTATGGCTAACTTTTGATTCAAGAAGGGGGAAGATTTCCAATGTAATCTACTTTTACTGAGAATTTCTCTGCCATCGTTCAAGTGTCGGCCATTAGAGTTGTGAGCAGCAATAGCATAGAAGGAAGAGGACAAAATCAACAAAGGTGCAGTACTACCATTTTCTTGAGGATTTTGAGCCAGCGCATCTGCTAAAATGATAATATTCAACTGCTTCACTTCACGTTTTAGAAGGAAGAAGAAAAATAAGGTGAGAATCAGTTGAATTCTAAACAATATATGATATTGTTATTAGGAGTCATCTATCTTGTGATTTCCCAACTTCATCCATCTTTCCTTCGTTTGCTTTAGGGGGATGAGGAAACTCTGAAAAATGGTGAAGGCAAGGGCCTGCAAACATTGCAAGTCAAGATTGAACGGCCGATGAAATCGCCTGAGACTGAAGAGTTGAAATTGACCACTTTCAGCTTTGCAGTACCTTTTAGTATCCACAACAACTCTCAGTGCAGTGTCAAGATTATGAACCAGGAGAATCCTGTTCGGATTGAGACAGCAGAGATAGCTTATGAAGGTGAGGATGAGCATGAAGAGAATTCCCCAGTCAAGAGGGATTTCTCTGACCTCGATCTCACAGCTCATGAAGATATTTCTAGTGACAGAGACTTATATTCCAGAAACAAAAACAGGGATTTCTCCGATGCATTTGATACTAGGGTGGAAGAACAATTTGATGACAAAGTTGAGAAAGAGAGTGAAAATGGTATTGAGATGAGTAAAAGCGGACATGTTAGTGATCCTGGGATTGGGAAAGCAGAGTTTTGGACTTGCCCAAAGCTTCAGCGCTCCTGCTCCAACGTAGAATCAAGGAATGTGCTTAGGAAAATCGTTAATCAGTTGCCTCTCTCCAAGTCACAGTCTTTTGAAGAGTTGCGGTATTTATCTGAAAAGGTGAGGGAGAAAGTTGAAACTGGCAGCCCTAGATCTGAAATAACCCACTTTAGTGCGGACAGAGTGATGTTAAAGAAGCATTCCTCAAGCCAAGTTCTCCCCTCTAGGAGTAGAAGATTGTGGTGGAAATTGTTCCTTTGGAGCCATAGAAACTTGCATAATGCACGGACCCTGAAATTACAATCACCTGCTGCTGCTGCTGCTGCTGCTGCTTTGAATCCGCAAGGTGGGTACTCTTCCGATACACTAGAACCAAACCAAACCATCAAGCCGTTCAAAATGGCATCACCTGGATCATTTACTGGTGAATCTATGAACAAAGGACACAATAACAACAATAATGATTACAAAAGCTTGAATACTTTTCAATATGGTGTTTCTGGTTTGTGGCACCAGAATCAATGGGTTGCCTTCTCTTCGGAATCATCACCCTTTGCAAGAGTGGATGAGTGGGTGAAAGATCTGGAAATCCAATATCCGCTGCCAGTAAATGATAACTGTGAAAATGAGGAGGATATTCTCTTCCCACCTTCTCGTAAGACTGCTGGATCACCAGCAAGAAGTAGAACCCAATTGATCCGTGGGCGGCATGAGATCAATCTTTCCGAGGAGATTTTGCATGCCAATAGTATCATCCAGTCTCTGAATTCATCATCAACTGTGGCTCACATCTCGGGTATTGGCTTAAAAGTTATCCCCACCATTTCAAGCTTCTCCAGGCTTCGATCTGTAAACTTGTCAAATAACTTCATAGGTAATGCTCCTAGCACAAAAGAAATTTTTCACTAGTTGCACAACTTAATTCATAATTGAGCTAATTGGTTGTGTTCTTCTTTGAACTGCAGTCCAAATTACTCCAGGATCTCTTCCAAAGGGCCTACACACACTCAATTTGTCAAGAAACAAGATCAGTACCATTGAAGGACTCAGAACTAACACGGCTGCGGGTGCTTGATCTCAGTTACAACCGCATCTCTAGAATTGGACATGGTACTTATCCTAATTGTGCCTGTTCTATAAGCTTGAATATTATGTTATGGAAGATTAACTATTCATCTCTGAACTCATTAAATATTCACTCTTGCTTTGGAATATTCAGGTTTGTCAAACTGTACATTAATCAAGGAGCTCTATCTTGCCGGGAACAGGATTAGTGATGTTGAAGGGCTACATAGGCTATCGAAGTTAACAGTCCTGGAGCTGAGCTTCAACAAAATAACGACAACAAAAGCACTGGGCCAGCTTGTAGCCAACAACGACACTCTGCAGGCACTCGATCTGTTGGGAAATTCAATCCAGAGCAATATCAGTGATGACCAGCTGCGCAAAGCAGTTTGTGATCTCCTTCCAAAGCTAGTGTACCTGAACAAGCAGCCAATTAAATCTCAGAGAGCAAGAGAGGTCCTGACAGATAGTGTTGCCAAAGCTGCACTCGGGAACAGCAGTCCGAGCTCTTCTAGAAAAACAGGAAAGAGAGTGAGCCAAGGCAGATCACTTTCCACCATTGGGCATAAGAGCAGTGCAAATGCTTCACAAAAAAGCAGGAGCAGGTCAAAGAGTCGAACTAATCAGCACTTATCCCTAAGATAGCGCCATCTGCACAGGTTGGTGCATCCCATTAGACGTTTTCACTTCCTTCTCAAATCTATTCAATACATACGTTTTCTTAAGTTTTCAGGAACCGCATTTTTAGGGTGGTGGTTGTGTGTGACTGTTGTAGACACGAAATGCAAAGCAGTCTTGAGCTCTTTTAATCTCGTTTGCTCTGATTCACTAAGGGCATGCACAAAATACTGTTTTCTCTTTTAGTCAAAATGGATTGATCTGGCATTAAACTTTTTATTTTTCTTGGCACCGGGTGTCTGTAAACAGTGTTCTGACTAATCCTAAGAATGCATAGGCCTTCAACAAGAAATTTTCCGTAAGTGCATCTTGAGTAATTCAAGGAAAAAAATCTCCTAACTCAATGACCCATAGAAATTGTTTGCACATTAGGAGATTTGAACCTTAAAGTCCAAGGCATTTACCACTTGAGCCAACTCCCAAGCTCCAGGCAATGGGTTATCCACAAGTGTACATTGGGTAATTCAAGAGAAGTTCCCCCAGCCCAATGGTCCCTAAAAATTATTTGAACTTAAAAAGATTTGACTTTAAATATAGAGGGAGCATACCACCAAAACTTTTACCAACTGAGTTAACTGGCACTTGCATTCACCTCTATGTTAATTTGACAAGTCAAATTCTATTGCGAGCTCAATGCAACTAGGGGCGTAACTAATCCGATTTTGTACAAATTTTGAGACTGTACCGGTATACATCAGTTTTACATTTTCAACAACCGATCCCGAACTAGTTATTCTTTTGAACCGGTACTTCAAGTTTTACGAATTACGGTCTAGTTTGATCCAATTTTCTAATTTTAATCAAATATCAATGTAATTATATATTATACATAAAAATTATATATATTTAAGATTAAAATTTTATGTTATAAATTATAATATAAAATTATATATATAAAATAATTTTATATTATAGACCACCTATAAACTTGATAGGGGCATGACATGAGTCCGTAAACATGTTTGGACTAGAAAGTACCGAGAATCTATGAACCAAAGAAACGATTTTTTCCTTTGATTCTTTTTCATTCATTATATATCATTCATGTCCATGAGAAGATGGTCTTTTGTTTTCAAGTAGGACTGTACCCCATTATTCAAAACAGTAAACTATACACATCAAAACAAAATACTAGACAACTAAGCCAAGAGAACATGGTCATAGATTATTATTTTTTTTATAAGTAGAACATGGTCATAGATTCAAGACAATCCACAGAGAAAACTCGAACTTCAGAAAAATTGAGTTAATGCATTCCAGTGGTGGGGATATAAATAAGGAATGCCATAGTTTCCAGAAGATTGGTACAAGAACACAACACAAAGATGTCAGGTATCAATCAATGATACCTCACGATGATACCTCACAAATCTACAATGTGATCCGCCCTAATTATCCTTGTGTGAAGAGTGACGATACTAGTCCACAACGGTAAGAGTGCCTAAGAACGGCCTTAACGATCTCTCGGTGCCCATCACAGACTGGTTCACCAAACGAAACTAAGAACAGGCCATTACAGACTGATTCGGCAAACGAAAAATTATCTCTTCTCAATACCAAAACCCGGCTCCAGTTCGCGCATTTGAACAATTTTATACAGTTTCTCGTTGAAAACCACCTGTGGGTCCTTCTTGTTCAAAACCCCATTTTCATCGTACGCGTCTTTCAAGAAAACAACCCAGTTCATTTCCGTCCCCGCCAAATAAAACGTCCTCGGTTGCTTCAAAAGCATCCGGTAAGTATGCTTATTTAAGCTGAACTCCTCTTTGAACTCCACAACGTGATGTATAGAAGCCCTCTTCTCCAATGTCAAGCTCAAGAACTCGTGCAAAACCCCGACCCTATACTTCTCCGCCTCCAACGTCCAAATATCCAATCTCGACCCGTCCGAGTAGGGCGACACCAGCGGAAGCGTGTTCAAGAAATTGAGCTTCCTTGTATCGTCCTCGTCCAAATCCAGATCCTTTCCATGCTTAACTGGAAACTTAAACGCCCTCTTAACCTTATCCTCGTCGACTATAAATTCCCTTTCTAACGCACTCACCGCCAGCAATGGGTCCCAATTCAACAATTCAAGCACTCTCTTTCCATCTCCCTCAACTATAATCCGAAAATAGTTCGGATACTTGACTACCCGGTCCCGAAAGTCCTCCGGTATACCAAACAACGACCTGCAATGGTAGATCTTGCTCAATGGAATACGCTTATTTGCGGACATCATGAGCAACTTGCGCACGATATTGACCCTATCGACCTCCATCGAGTCCGCGATGGCTCGCTCCTCTTCGAGCAAGTCCTCCATGAGCTCCGTGAACCCGAACCACATTTTTCCATCAGTGTGGCGGTAGGTCTGGAAGAGCAAAGGGTATTTCTCGATGAAGCGGGAGACCTTGCGGCCCCGGGGGAAGCCGAGCTCCCGGTGGAGCTTGCCAGCGTCGTCGAGGCGAAGGACATGTTCGGGCTGCTTGGAGAGGAAGTCCTTGGACTTTGTAACGAATCGAAGGAAGGCGTCACGCTCGACGATGTGCTCGAAGTGAGAAATGCGATTGGGCTCCGATTGAACCAGTTGGGTGCGGGGGCTTTCTTTCTTTGTGCGTTTTTTCTTGAATTTTTTGGGGGTTTTGGTGACCAGGAAGGAGGTGGAGAATGGAGAGGTGAGCAATTGCTTAAAGGGGTTAGGGTTAAGGAGTGGGCGTACCAAAGGCAGAGGAGATATGGCTAGTGCTAGGGTTTTGGCGAGAGAGGAGTTGGGTCCATGGGTTTTGTTAAGGAGGAGACGCCAAGCCATGGAATTTTTGGATCTATTTTGTTGGGGTTAATTACCGAGTATTTCATGCCCATTAACAAAAAAATAAAGAGTATTTCTGAGTTCGATAAAATCATAATGAATAATGTAATTTAAGAAATATAATAATTTAAGACACTCCCAAATTAAGCCCCCAACAGCCGAACTAACCCATGCCGTGCGTGCCAGAATAGATGGAAAAAGCTCTCCTTCCGCCCGTCACAACCAGCTCAGACTCGCCATCTCCATGGTTAATGAATAAAATGCAAGAAAACTTCTTTCGGCTCTATCTGCCTTCAATCTTGTGGCATCGTCGGCGTATGTGTAGCAACACATACCCGCTTTAATTGGTGTATTTTGGACGGACTTCTTGAGTTCTTTCTTCGAGAAATAGCGTTTTCTATCTTACTTTTGTCGAAAATTAGGAGGAGAGCAAGTAAGATCTCGCAATTAGTTAACCAAAACAATTAAATGCAACGCATCTCACCTCATTGTGACTCTCCATAGTCCATTACACGTGCAATGCATCTCGTCTTGTTGCCACTTGCCATTGTATTACCGTTGTCCATTAAACTTGTTTTAACAAGAAAAATATTGTTCTTCATCTTAAATTTATCATTTCACAACAAGTGTTAATAAAACGACAAAATTTAAGATAAAGAGTAGAAAAAAATTAATGTGAACGTTACAAAGACAAAAGTAAAATGGACGTTAAAAGAATTTTCATATTAGGTTAACAGAACCGGTCTTGCTGATGAAGAAAAAAGACAAGCAAATTGGTCGGCAATAATGAATGGGCTGTCAGGCATTTTACATACTAAAAAGCAAACAGCAGTGGATTATTCTGTAATCTTCTTCACAATCTTAATCATGTGGTTGTATAGTTATACTTTGACATCACATATGAAAATTGAATCTCATCCTGTACTTCTTGGCTTGCTCTGCGCCTAAATTGCGTACTTACTTTTTGATTCATAGCCCTATAAATTGCTTACTTACATGGCCCTATGAAAACCTTACGGCTTCATAGTTGCTGTGGTTGATTCCACAAAGATTCTCGTGTTTCTCTATCTCTCTGTTTTCTTGATTCTTCTGCTCAAAAATTATCAATCCCCTTTCATGGTGGAGCTCTATGATGATTAATCAACACCCAGAAAATAAATACAGAATACTTCTTCGAATGTAGCTTCTTCTTCCCCCTCTGAAACTCATGATTGGATTGCTTGCCTCTTGAAGAAAGGTTTCTGGCAAATAAGAAGTCTCTCGTCACTTTTACTTTCCATTTCTATAACTCGTGCATCCCACTTCAGCCTTGACGTAAGAGCTCTTGCTGATTCAATGAGGTGAGCTGTGTCACGGAAAATCACCCAACCCTGCAGCAACCACTAATGTCAGCATATATATCGTGATGGAGAAAACCGAATGCTGTCCAAGACAGCAAGTAATATGAACATATTCAGTTTTGGTGGTATTTAAAGTAATCAGCTCGCAATACTCATTTGAATAATATAACCATCCAGGGTCTGTTTAATTATGGACAATCTTTTTTATTTACATTTGTTTTGAGTTTATTTTCTCAAGCTGCACTATCCTTGAGTTTGGTCTTCTTATACAGTCAAATGGTACAGAAAACAAATTGAAATTAAGGTATAGATATAGGTCAGTAGATTATGAACTCGTAACATTGGTTTTCATAAGATTACAAATTACAAAAAGTTCAATCAATTAGACTACAGAACCTCAAGTCAATGTACATGGCGCCCCTCAATTTTTTTACATCTATTTATAAAGAGGCATATAACGCTTTAAACACTAGAACAAAAATAATATGCAACTCGTAAAATAGAATGATGAAAAATCATGTCTTGACGGTCTATCAGAAATCAGCAAAGAAGAACATGATAACAGAACAAGTGTACAGTAGAAGGATGACAAAAATTTAGCCTCACAAAAATGGTCCAATGAAAAAATGTTAATTGAATGCGATCTCATATAATTCTATGTAAATCAATTGCTTTGAGTATGTCTAATTGATATTTTGCCACAACTTGGCAATTAATAATAAAATAATCATGTCACAGTAACAATAAAAGCAACATATAGAAAGAACTATATGATTTGGTACCTCTGGACGAAGTAGTCGATCAATCTCAGAGAAAAGATCAAGCGTGGTGCACCTGCGCTGCTGACCAATTTCAAGGGATAGAAGTCCTGCCGCATGGACCAAGTCATAAGTTCTCGGATATGTTGGAAAGGATTCACACCTGAAAGAGAAATGAAATTATATCATAAGCACAAGTTGAAACAATAAACAAACCATAGATTACTTACAATTGTTAGACAGAAGAACAAGACAGTGGCCAACAGATAAAGTATTCATTCCTTAAATCATACATTACTCGAAAAAATCATTCTACAAAAATGCTCAGTTTTTATGGGTTCCTTGAACTGTATTTAGATTCTTGGAAGATGGCATATCCATTAGAATGCACCATGGTTTTAGGAAACCTTTTCATCAATATTCCAAACTAACTCCAAAGCTCCAAAATATTTGAATGCTAAAAGTCGTATCATGAATACCGATTTAGAAACTAGGCAGCATTATAATTCTCAACACATACATATTTGAGTTATAAATTTGGCAGGTAACCACCAAAAAATTAAAATAACTGCTAATTTTCTAAATCAACACTTCCGCTAATGGACATGTCAAGCAAATGAAGTTCAACAGAAGGATTGTAAGGTCAAGCCCCTTTAAATGGTTATAATTTCTGCATTCTGTTTTAGATGACCCACCAAATAGATTATTGAAATAAAATTCCAGGAAAAAGGTGACCAATGAATATCTGAAGGACTAGGTTGATGCACTTCCTCATGAATCTCCTATCCCTCCAGTTAGAAAGAAAACATGTATTATGGATCAATATATGACCTCACTAACTAAACTTATTAAGCTGATATACTATCCTAGCATAGAGATGAAGCACTGGAACAACATGCATACCAACATATATGGTATATAGTGAGAACAGTGGAAGGTAGAAGGTGGCATTACCAATCATGTAATACACCAACAAAGCCCCTATCCATGATCAAGGGAAGGTAGTTGGGTCCATTTGTAGGGACCACATTCATGACCCACACGGACTTCCTGGCTTCCAATAACGCTGAATTGAAACCACCAAAATTAGCATTCATGTCCAGCACATTTCTAAGCATGTTATATGGTGGCGAGGGATCCTCATCGCCAGGTCTCTTTGGATGATCGGAGAATATTAATGGTGACAGAAGGGACCAATAATTACGGACTGCCGCTTTCCAGTTGTCAGTATCATCAGCAACTTCTTCCGGGTGCAGACCTGACAGAATATTTCAATATAGAATATGGAATATAATAAGACAAGGATTTGCATACTATGCAGTTTTTCTTTAGTAATATATCATTATTAGATTGCTGCTTGAGAGCTGTGTCCAAACATTAGAATTACCATAGAGAGCAAGTTCACTCTTGTTCAAGTTAGCTCTTGATGGCCAGCTTGTCCTCTCCTCAATAGGAATCCATCGGTGGCTCTGTGCTCCCGCTATGCAGGCTTGAAGTGGTTGATAATATGGGGATTCAACATCATGGTTTTTGCTACATAAAGAAGGGCCTGAGCCAGGTTTCCTAGAATTACAAGCAAGTTATACTAGGAATCAGAACTGCCTTAAATTACTTACGGACAAAACCGCCTGCACTCTATAAAATATAAATTTCATTATATGTATGAACACCTACATACAGATCTACATACACATATACAGAAGCATGTGTGAGCGTTTGGGAGTGCATGTGTACCCTTATGCTTGTAGTCTTACCGCGAATTGTAACAATTCCTTTTACTAGTCTTTTTCCATACAATAGTTTCATCTTGCTGTGACAACATCTCCCAGCACAGTTTATCTGCAAAATCACGAACAAAATTCGCCATTTTTTTACGCTCTTTGGTTCGGAGTACTCCTTGAAAATTGGTAAGTGGTGATGTCCAGACAAAGTATCCACCCGGTTTTAACACTCTATCAACTTCAATCAGGTAAATGCCATCTGTACCACATGATATGAACATACGGTTACTACCCAACTCGAAAGCCAAATGGATTAGCAAATGTCTCAAAGATGACAGACAAAATCTCAGAAAGAAGATGAAAACAGATATTAATGCATCTTGTTCAAATTGGGTGGCAACATTAAATACAAGGATCTTATTTCATTTGGACATTTTTCCCTAGTCCTGGATGCTGGAAAATTGAGCATACTTTAGGCAACAAAGAAGACAAAAAGAAACATGTGAAAGAAGGCAAATTATGGAGGAAGCATCTTTGCCTTTCATGGATAAAAACTCACATATGCTCACCCTTTATGGATGCTTATTCAATTATGTTCTGAATTTGGTCCTTTTGATATTTGACTTGAAGCATACTTACCTATGTGGATAAACATTCACATGTATGGTCAATACGTTCTTCATAAATTTTTATTTAATTATGTCCTTAATTTAGAATCACTTTGATATTTGACTTTAATGTTTCATGTACTGAATACCTTTTTGGTCCCAATCAATGCCGCATCGTGCACAATGCAACATATCAAAAGAGAGAGATGGATATGGTAACTGTTTTGAAGAGAAAGAAGCAATCATTGCAGGAAGACCCCTTTCAAGAGTCAGTTGAACTTGACTGCCCAAAGCCTCATAGTTTGCTATGCACATGGTTAAGAGCTCATTGGAAAAAAGATGTGCTCCAAAGCTACCATAACCACATCCTATATCCAGGATGGTTCTAACCTGCAAAATTTAGGAGGTAATCACATTCAATCACCATTTCAGACGAAGGAAGGTAATGTCAAAATCAAGCATTTGAGAATTGGTGATCATGACCATACAATAAAAGGATATTGACAAACACGTTGCATACACACGTATATACATCACGATCTCCAATGTAGAGCTTTGATAAATAGATCGGATAACAATATTTATACAACAATATGATGCTGACTATTGTGTCAAAATGATAGCATCATAAACCATAAGATGATCTGCCATGTTTGAAAAATCAAACAGAAGACACCAACCTGGATAGAAAGTTCCATAATACCAAAGGTTTTTTTATAATTATTTTTCAAAGGGCATACCCTACATCCAGCCCGGTGATTTGGCATGGACCCTACCAATTCACATTAAAAAGGCTTGTGCCCACAGAGTCTGTCACATTCATTGCAGTCAGAATGATCCAAGTCAAGGTTAAAGAGTTATAGCACAAAGGAATATGACTACAGAATGGATGATATTGATGGGGAAGGAAAATCAAAAGGATAAAACAAAATAAAAAATGTGAATAACCACGAATAAAACAAAAAAAATGTACATAATTACTAACCCCGGCATGAATGAAGTTAGATTCATTTCTCAGCCCAATCATTTCTGCAATTTGATGGGAGTAATCTTCAATGCCATCAAACATGAGAGAGGCTGAACGGAAGGAGATCTGCTCTTCATCCAACATCATCATCCTGCAACCACCATATGAAGCGGAGAAATTATAGAAAGAAAAAGGAGAATATAAAGCGCATATAAGAGAGGTAGTAAGTGGCTCTGCTCACCTCTTGGTCAAACTTCCGGAAGACATTACCTCCTGTGCAGTAATTTTGACATTTGCAAACCAGATGACATCTCTTCCAGTAGGCCACCGAAGAGGAATTTTATAATTTAGAGGTGGAAGAGCCAAACAGTTTTGCCTCGGCTCGTGCCCACAGACCCTGTCATATTCATTGCCATCAGAATATCCCAAAGCAAGATTTGCCGAAACATTGAAGCAAGGAACATGATTTTCAAAGTCCTGAGGACAGAATTCCAACTCTTTCAACCTTGAGGAACCCAGAGAAAGCTCCCCAATATCCCACAAGTCTAAAACAAGTTGCTCTTGGAGTCGCCTATAACCACGGAATATGTGACCTCTCGATGTTGTAGAGATAGAAATCGCCCACCAAAAGGATCCAGTGAGAGCAAGAATTACAATCAATACTAGACTGAGCTTTAAAAGCAGCATTGTTATTCTCTGCCTAATTCTTGGACTTCCAACGAGCAATGAATCAGATGCAAAACCATTTTCTGCGATACCATTTTTAGGAGTAGAATTATCTGGGAGAAGTAACCGAAAAGGAAACCTCAGGGCAAAATAACTCTGATCAGAACCTCTTCTATCCAGCTCTTCCTTTTCTGTTTTCTCTTTCATTTGAGAGTCCCACAAATCATTGTTGCTCCCGTTGCTCCCAGAGATCCGTGCACCCCTATGCAGAGGCCTGGACATCCTCTGACCTGGAAACCCCACCACACGAAAATTTGCAGTAAGGAAAAAGAGGACATAAACAGAGTCAAAATAAAAAGAAACAAAGAAATCACCCATTCAAAAAATAAAAATAAACGAATAAAGCCTATGAAACAAAAATGCCCAGAAATGTTTCTCGATAAGAAAATAATAATTTTCGCTGCCGGGATTTGAACCCGGATTCTAACAACTGTTTAGAATCTTTATTCACCCAAACAAATCAAATCCTAAAAAGCATGTAAACCCAGAATAGATTTCCAGTCAAAAGAACTAAAACACGGAGCATGAGCTATAGTGTCATTGCATACAGTGCACACAATTCACGATAATAGATCCACAAACCGAATCAGCAGGAAGAAGCTTCCCAAAAAATAATGTAAGCTGAACCAAGGAAAGGGAAAAAAAATGGTGATTGAGATTCAGATAAAACGAAGGGAAAGCGAAGCAGATACATTTCGCTATAACATAAGAAACTATAGCTACTGAGTTGCGAAACCCGAAACTAACAAAACGGCACATATCCCATTTACATCAATTCAATCGGTGTCACAGATCAGCAGCACATCATACAAAACCCAAATCAAAATACAAAACATATCAAGCAAAAGTGAGAGGAAGTAGTCGAAAACTAAACACTACCTTATTCTATGGGCGGTAGAGCTGGAGAGAAAGCAAGAGGGAGAGGGAGAGGGAGAGAGATAGAAATGGAGCAAAATCCCCTGAAAATCAGCGTGAATTCACGGGTGGTTTGGTTAAGCCAAAAAACACCCCCTGTATTGTCTGTCTTCTTTGGCTGTTTCACGCAGTATCTTTTGCTGTGCTGAACGCTTAAAAGAAAGAGAAGAGAGGGAGAGAGAAGCACAGCGCCAGAGCAGCAGACTTTGTACCGATCCAATCACGACAGAGCTCGTGAAAACTATCTGTTTATTTAAATAATCTTTTCTAAAACTATAAAGAAACTATATGAAATGCATCCCTACAATAAATGTGAGATAAAATAATAATAATAATAATAATTGCATCCCTACACAAAAAAAAAAAAAAAAAAAAAAGGGTAATGTATCATAAATAATGTACACTCTTCCAGCTCCTTTATTAGATACCCATTTTTCCAAACACTAAACTCCAACCCAGCTGTAATTCTCTCTTTATTTTTTTTATTTTAAACCAATCAAATCTCAATTCCTCCTGAAATTTACTCGTTACATTTAAATAAAAATAATTTTATAATTTAATGTATAAAATTTTTATGTAAATTAAATATTTCTCCTTGCGATAAAACACACAGCACCGACTACATTTCAATGCATGGACCCTGCTTTTTTGTGTAAGACAAAAATATAACACGTTTCTCTGTCTACAACAATGGCCGGGAAGCTTATTTACTTGCTGGCACGATGTCGCGTACACGTATACGTGGTAGATCTGTTAGAAAAGGAGACAATCTTGACAACGAAAATTATATTAAAGATTGGTATAGGGATCTCATTTGAATTGCATCTTATTTGTCGGACTCTGACTCCTTTATTGTCCTATTTTGCCGGTACTAACATTCATATAGCACACACTTTTGTATATTTCCACGTAATTTACAGGCACTGAAAATAAATTCTAAGAAGGAAAACACTAGTCTAACAAAATTATCTGCAGTGTACGTTGTCGCCGGTGTTGAGCCTTGTGGAGACGAAATGATGAGGATTTTGGGGGTTCAAAAAGGACCATAATTAAGACAGATTGTCAACAGCCGTAATTACTACGCGTTAATCGCTCTGGCATATTAGATTTGTCACTGTCAGAGAGCTCGAAAAGCTATTCCCACTTCCCAGACTGTTTTGAGATTCCGCTTTTTAACCTATGTGAGAACGAATGGATCATCTCGCTCAGAGAATCAGAAAGGGAATATTAATTCTTAATGCAATTGCGGAATTAAATAAATGTTTCCAGAATGATGCGTTTAATTTATCAAAGAAGAGAGAAGCGGCAGAGTGCAGTTTTGTGTGTGCGCGCGCGCGCGCAGAGAGAGAAGTCACATGCGGGAGTGTACTGCAAGTCAAGTTTTGGAGGTCTGTCGGTGAGCGAAGGTTTCAAACGTGTAGGCCATATTGCGGAGCGGTGAGATCTGTGCGCGTGTCACCTAGTCACTTACAACTTTGTTTTGGCCACCGTCTCCGTTGTCCGCTTGTAATCGTGGGTGGTGTAAACGCGGTTTTGAATTTTTAATTTGAATTGAATTGAGAGGGCAAGAGTTTTCACGGGGGGTGGTTTTCACTTTCATGCGTAGAGGAAGGAGGAAATGAATATTTTTCAACTTTTTGGTCACGGGGTGCAATAAGTTAAATTAAATGGGGTCCAAAGACTCCAAACTGTCGACGGATAAGGCTCTTGATTTATTAATCCCGTGTGCATCTTTTAACTGTATCTTATAATATTTACAATTTTTGAGTGAATAAACAGAATTTGAATTATAAAACTATTGATGAATAAATTTTACATTGTATGTAGATAATATTTTGGACATGTTTATAAGCAGTGAGCAAACTCTTTCTTATTGAACTGATTTTATAAGATGAGTTAGGCGCATGAATTTATTCATTGTATTAGAGACTGTCACAGAAAGAACGGGGACCCACTCTACTTATCTCGTGACAAATATTAGGAAAAATACTGACCTGCACATAAGGAATAATGTTGAGGAATAAATTCCACATTACCTGTAAATAAGGTCTTGGGTATGTTCATAAGAAATGAACAACCCTATATTATCGAACCGATTTTATGAAATGAGTTAGACTCATAAATTTATTAAAAAACAACTTAATTATCAATTTTTTACAAATTAAAACTTATAATATCGGCAATATGGAATATTTATTGAGTTTTTCATATATTTAAATAACTTTTTCTCCGTAAATAACCAAAAAGAAATTGTGGTTTTTGCAGGTTGTAAAGCACCAAAGTAATGCTGCCTAGTAAATTATACCGATGTAATAAAGATGATGGCATTGTCCATGCCGTTGACACTCTACGGCTGACTTTGATCGTTGACCTAATGAGTGCTATTTTTGGTAATTTTCAGGATACGTTTTTTAAATCAAGAGAACAGACAATGACCCACAATTTTCGATTCTTGGCCCTCTAACTACGAAAGATGATATCATATTGTTGTTTCGTGGGAGAATTAGAAATGTCAAATGTCAATTGCAAGAGGACGGATCGATTTAACAAATTTAGTCTAAGCTTGTTGATTAATGAAAACGGAAAACATAACAAGGAATTAGTCGACATTGAAGTTGTACTGTAAATGATCGGTAAACAGGATGAACGATCAAGATGCTTTTCCAGCCTGCTGTTTTCATCAAGTATGGAATCAACTAGCTGAAGGGTACAAGCCAGATGACAAAATTATTAATTTATGAACATTTGTGGATTATATTGTTATTAATTAAAAACTTGAAAATGGGTATCATAATCGTATTTTCTATAAGTCTCTTTACCATGCAATTTGACAAACCTACATTTTTCCCAGTGGATTCCTGGACCGACCCTATCCCCGAACAGATCATTCTGGGCCCACCTTTTGTCAATGCATGATTACCGAAATGGGCCCACTTTTAATTTTGAACCCAAGTATTTCAGCCGGCAATATTACCTGGGTACCAGATTTTCCACCCTACAAAAAAGAAAGTGTTCAATATTGATTGAAGTCCATTTTGCATGATCCTTAGTTTCCATTGTAAACTTACAAAAGCTGCTTCGGTGGGGTTGCTTTTCTGCCATTAACTCATTTTTAATGCTTTTGCCAAGTCCTGAATTCAAAGGTACTGTTTTGCTTTTTGTTTTTGGGGGAGATATTTCAGAGAAAATGTGCACCCTATGAGGAAAGAAGTCAGTGCATGGCTACCTACTTTCATTCCTCATTTTATTAATTTAAACTTACCAATCCTGATCCATAGGAAATATAAGTTTTAGCAGGAGTGTGTATACGGATGGTTATCTGTCCGGATTGGATCCAGGCAGATAGAATATTATCTACCCTTCTGGATTCGGTTATTTAAACTAAAATAAGTGTGAATATTTAATTCATGAATTAAGTAAGTGTCAATCAGACTCACGATTACCAAACACCTCAGTGGATCGTGACCGTCCCATGTTGACTCCAAGATTTTTTTTTTCCTAATGATTCACGAAAAGCAAAGAAAGTAGTGGTACGAAATTAATAAATGGAAGGTGAAGGATCTTAGGATATTGAGCTATGGAAGTCAAAACATGTTCATGTGATGACGTTGATGCGTATTCAGGTAAATTAGCAACGCATAGAGTATTTGACTTCAAAAAATAGATATATGTATGTATCGAACGGTGTTCCATTGTCGACGCAATAATTTGCACGTTTTACGCCTTAATAGCAGCGGACGGAGTCGACAAAATGACAAGCCAATGCCCAGCACCACCGTTGTAACTTGTCTTCCTCGTCTACCTTATTTTTGGGGCCATTAAATAATCTATGTTTATTGATCATGGATCATGATTATCTCAAGCCCCCCCATATAATTAGCTGCCACGTCGTATGACACGTCGAATTTAAATATAATTAACAGTAGAATTTAGAAATTAACAAATGAACTAAAACTTAGGAAAACTAAAATTAGAAAAACTGAAACTAAAAAGACAATTGTGGAAATTTTTTTAAAATTAATGAAATATATGACAATTAGTGGCGTATTAATGTTGAACGTTGTGATCAACAGAGCAATTCATAAAAAGGATAGTTTGGACTGATGCATATTGGGAAAAAAAAAAAAAGTAAAATGATACACATGCAACTATTTTTACAATTATTTACATAATTTTTTTTTAAATGATAGAAATTTTTATAAAATAACTAAAAAATTTAACATCATTTTATAAAAATATTCTCAATTTAAAATATGATTGTATGAATTAAGACTATAAAATGATATTCGTAGATGTATGATTACTAAAAATTATGTTATGCGCATTGAATTCGGATTCTTTCAGTTTCAGATAGCTTGGCATATAAGACAGAACACTATCATTTTCGATTAAAGAAGACACTGGATCCATCTTTAATATATGCGGCTGTTATTGGTCCAAGATGATAGTAAGCTGAAAGTCGAATCCGAGCCTAACATGCCAATGAACTCTCAGTACTTTTGAAGGGGAAACAACGGTACGAAGACAGACACCTATGGCCTCGCATCCATGAGGGCTGTCGATCGTCTGCATCAAATGGCCGGCCGAGACATTATAATTTTCCTCCATCAATTTCGTTAGAAAAATACGCACAAGGCCACCCATTATCCCGAAGATGAGTTGATGTAGCAGGCGAAAAGGAGCTAGCTAGCCCACCTACCCACCTAGTGGGTGGCCCACCACAAGACCACAATCAATTAAACTTTGTTGAAATTAACCATAATTAGGTTGATAGCCATGCATGACTATGATGTTTTTGGCAGCAACGCACACACATCATAAAGTATGATAACAACTTATCTCACTGTTCATGAAGTTTGCTAAAACGAATTAGGTAATTTGCAAGCTGCATGCCTGTAATCACTTAATTCATTGCAACAATAATTGCACCCCTATTTCCACCGCAGCCCGCAAGTTGCTTGGAATTAGCCCCAGTCCCCACTCACTCCCACAAGGGGTACGTAATTCGATGGATTATGACGATGTAGTGACGGACTCAGGAAATTGAAGTTGGAGAAACAAATTAAATTATGAAAATGTTTTTTTAGGATATGATAAAAACACTTGTGATTTTTAGAAAATCCAAATTAAAAGTGGTTTCGCCGGGCCGGCCTGGGCCGACGACGGGACCCCGCTCATGACCATTGCATGTGAGGTGTTCAATCTGGGGGCACGTATAGAGTAGTTGGATTATTTTTCCATGTTTGGTGATGATCGTTTAGGAATTAAGAAGGCTGTGTGCCCCATGTCTATCCAAATTGCATGCATTGATATCATGCATGGTCGACAGTTATATGCGATGCATGCATGCATTTGCCTTTCCATATCAGCAAATTTATATAAGCTTACACATGCATGAGGTCTCATGCATGCATATATATGCATGATCGATGATTCCATGATTTGAAAAAGCTTTTAGCTGGCTAGGTTTAGCCTTCGATAAAGTAATGAAAATTATACGAGGGCAACCGCGTCTTTAATGCAATTAGTAGGGACATGAGAAAGATAAAGAAAAATGCTTTTTTAAAGAAGCAAATTAGGGTAAGTGATGGCTATGTAGCACGTGAAGGTATGAGAGGAATTGATCGAAGACCGTTCTTACATATGAATCCCTGCTCTGAGGTAATAAACAAAAGTACTCGTCTTTTAGTTTTTCAATCCCATGCATAAATAATGCACCGACCACATTCTTAATCAAAACCCAACCCCGAAAAAGATCATACGAAAAAAAAAAAACCCAGAAAATTAGGTAAATATATAGAAAGATTAAAAAAACATAAAGAGGCCGGTAGCTTATAATAATTGGCTCAACACACGTATGGGTGAATACAATCGCCATTCCTGGTCCATACCATTGAAAGGGTATAACACCTCATTAAAATCAGCAAAAAATCATGGGCAGAGAGACAGATATTACCTTTCACTGCAATTCTTGCCGTCATCAAGATCATCATGAAGCTAGCATGCATGCATGCTCTGTCAACACTTTTGTCATGACTACGCCACCATTAATCTCGTTTATATCCACAGGTAAAAGCGACGTCGCATCTGTTCGTGATAAGGGTGGTGGGCCGGTGGCAGTTATATTAATTGTAGATAGCAGGAGTAGAGCCCCATAACCATATATAATGAGGCAAGCGAAGGCAACGGAGGTCATTGAATTTTGGATTTATCGGCATGGGAACTGTGTATGATCCCAAAATGCATGTTATCTATATCTGCGAAGTCCAGTTATTTGGTACCTAGCTAGTACTCTTCACATGCAAATTCGATCCACTTCCGGATAAATCTTTTAAGGCCTGGCATGCACCACTCACAGTGTTAGCTATTGCAAGCTTTCGGCCGAAAACGTTGCCACACTAGCTAGTTTGCAAAAAAATTTCCCTCAAAGAGTCAAATACATGTTATCCAAATTTGAAGGCTTAAGTATGATATATATATTAAATGGGTTTTATAACATTTATTTCTCATTTAATACTACTATCTATAATACTAGAGAAAAATTCTGTACGCCATACTACTATCCTATTTGCATCTCATTAAGTAAGATGTGTCACATTTATCACTATTGAATGATCATTTATTATATACTTCTTTATCATCAAATTGTGATTAATGAGACACATCATATATAGTAGGATGAAAGTAAGATGATGGTGTGATATATAGTATTACTCCTAAAGGATAACTTAAGAAGATCTTGATCTGTATATCTGCATATTTCCCTTTGAATAATTCCAAGCACATATCATTGCTGCAAAAATTTCATGCACACAGAATATTATTAATTCAAAATCTCGTGATCAACCCATTGTAATTAAAATGCTGATTCTCTGACATTTTTGGTTACAACACATGAATTCACTGACATGCCAACTATATATGTACACATCTATTTGAGGTTCGGTAGTAATTAGGAGCTGTTCAGTCAGTTTCTCTGCAATGACGGGAATCGTAGAGGTTATAAATACTAAGAAATTAAAAGATTAATGCATTATCCAGAGAATAGGCATTAAATTATTAATTAACTTGAATAGAGATGTCTCATAACCATAAAAGCAACATAGTCAATAAATAATGCATGTGTTTCACCAACCACGTGCAACAAGATTAATGCGAAAGAGAGGAAAAATCAATTTAAAGGGAAAAAAAAGACGTCTCATAATTATATGTATTGAATGAATGAATATCATAGGGATAGTGCAATCTTTTAGAAGAGAAATTATATTTGAAGTTTTAAAAATGAAATCATCACATATTTTTTAATAAATAAACAAATAAGTTTGGGACTTACAAGAATTCTTTTCTTTAAATAATAGATCTAATTTTTTTGAAGTAATGTATGAGATTTACGTACCTAAAACTATATCTAGTATTACTCCTTTTAGAACTGGATTCAATAAAGTACATTTACCTTTTAAGGTCATTACACATCATGTTGAGGAAGCCGAATAATGAAAGAACATGACATATTCTGTCTCCATGCAGCAAGAGTCATATTCTTTAATAGAAAGTTGGGTTTTTGTCAATTCTTTGCTAGATTCCGCCTGAACCATCTCAATCCATTTCAAACTAATTATTGATATAAATTTTTATTTTTTTAACTTCACTTAAAAATCTAAACTCATCTCAATCTATTTCATACATTTAAACATATATCTCAACCTATTTATATTCAAATATATCTTAATAAAATTTACAAAATATTACTATTTATAAATTAACTCAAATTATTTAAAATCACCTCAACACGTGAACCAGCCTGCCCTCTCCAACAATAGGATCACATGCGGTGGACAAGTCCAGGGAGTGAGGAAGTTTTGGTTCATCGTGGGAATCCGAAATTTCCCATGCAGATCCCACGGTCCACCTAAAAATAGAGTTCTTGCAACCTCTTTTCGTATGGGCCATTGTCAAGAACCCATAAAGTCTCGGCCCTTTGGGTGTAGTCTTATAAAGCTTGTCATCCGCCCACTCGATCTGAAGTGAGAGAGCCCGGGTTTTGTGGCATTTGTAGCATTACTTTTTATTATTATTTATTATTATTTAATATTTTTATTATTATTTTATTACTATTCACAGAATATCTAAAATCACCTCACTACCCAAACATAACTTAAGACCTGTTTGGAAAGTAAGATGATCTCGTGTCATATTAAAATTTCTCATAATTTTATTCTCAAACATCATTTTAATATAAACACTTTTCAATTTCAAATTTTTAACTTTTTCATCTAATTATTATCTAATTATTACAAATTTCTTTAAATTCTAAAAAACACAAAATAATGCTGTTTTTTCATATTTCAAAACAAAAATTATATTAAAAAATTATATTCTAATAATATTTTAACTTTATAATATTTTATTCAACTTTTTATTTCTCATTTTCCAAAACCTAATAAAACATGTTAACTCAAACAATTTCATTATTATTTACAAACTATTTCACTATTATTATTTATAGAATTATTTCTCATCTCACATCTCAAACATGCCTTTAAAGTATTCATATTGGCCTCCCTATATTATTTGCCAAATTTTAGTCAAAACATGTCTTCTCTATTTTAACTACTCACTTCTCTAAAACCTCATACATCTCAGTACTCTCTATTTTTTCTCTACTCTATTAAAATAATCATTCTTTATTACGTTTTAAACTCATTTCTTTTCAAGATTTTTTAGTCAAGAATTATGTATTTTCGTCATGTTTTCAATTATTTATCTCCAACGATTATTTTTTTTAAAATAAATATCAGGAGAAAAATATAAGTTATAAAATAGCTTAAGAAAAGACACAAAAATTATTAACATATTTTGTAGGAAAAAAACCATTTAAAAGAAGCAGAACAGAAAATAAAAAATAAAAAATAAAAATAAAGTAAGTTAACCTTTGCTACAAAGGCTCAGATTTGGGCTCAAAAGTCTTTGTAGGGGCAGGATGCAGATAGTTTAGATCAGTTGATTTTTAGAATTAAACGGAGACACTCTTATTATTAATAAATCTAATATGTGATATAAAATTATATCATTTTATAAATTAATTTTTATAATATCTTTTGACTTTGATGAAAGAGCAATGCTACATCTATCGAGAATGTAGCATGAGCTCTGTCCCGAAAAAGTATAAAAGTTTTTTTTTTTTTTTTTAATATTTTTTTATTTAGTTTTTTAATATTTTTAAATAGTTTTTTAAAAAATTTTGCAATATCATTAAAAAAATCCTCATTTAATCACTATAATAATAATAGTTAAAAAAACCAAATCAGGTCCCAATCCATACTTTGGTGAGCATAGGCCTGTGCACTGATGGATTCGGCATCGGTTTCTGTGCCAAATTGAGACACTAGCGACATTTTCTGAGTCTATTAAACCAGCCAAAACCAAAGGTTTGGGGAGAGAAAACTGGTCATATTGTTCTCGATATGTGTCAGTGCAGTTGTTGGTCTATCATCGGCGTCTTCTATAAAGGATGAGGAATTGAGGAAGAATGAAGAAGAGTCATACCATCGTCTGCCATGAAAGAATAATGAGGTTGCAAAGAGGAAGAAGATGACGCAGGGAAGAAGAAGAGGGGTGGGGGGGTTATTAACTCATTTTGAAACGGCACCGTCGCCGTTCTATTATTTTTTTTTTTAGCATTCAAGCCCTAAACGACGCCGTTTCACTTATTTAAGTGAAACGGCGCCATTTTATTTACATATATTTCAAAAAAAAATATAAATAGATCGGATCAGTAGGTTTAGTAGTTTTCTAGGGGTTCAAACCGGTGCCAAACTGCTGATGTTGGTTTTCCTTCAATTTCTCTCTCCCGCCTAGGGGTGAAAACAGATCACCATGGTTCGGTTTCGGTCCAAAACAGAAACCTAACTGACATGATTTTCAGGGGAGGATGCCAACCGAAACTGATCGATAAAGGGTGGGAAAACTGGCCAGTGTAGTTTCAGTCGATTACTGTCGGTTCATCGACATTCTATCGGTTCTCAACATTCAATAATAAAATTCAACAAATTTTTTCAATCGGATCAACAAATTTTAGGCAAACACTTAGAAGTCTGTGAGTGCACTGTGTGGCATTATGAACCCTAGAAGGAAATTGGGAATGACGATGAAGGGCAGTGGGAGATTGGAACTAAAGAAGTGAAATTTGAAATTTTGAAGGCTTACGTTAGAAGTGAAACTTGTCGGCGAGAGTGGAGGAGATGGTGGTTGGTAGCGGCGAGTGACATCGAGGAGGAGGAGCCGAGGTGGACGTGAGTCCGTGACGATGGTGAGAGATAGCACAGAGGCGAGAGTCGAGAGAGAGTCTCTGTGTGCCGCAGAAGGGTGCCTAGGTGAATGACGGTAGAGTAAAAAAAACACAAAAAGGTTGGGGTTCATGGAAAGAAGCCTAACCCTAGCTAGAACGACGCCGTTTGGTATCAACCTACCAAACAATGCCGTTTCATTCGTGTTTGTTTAAAATTGCAAGATCTAAACGTACCGTTTCACTTAAATAAGTGAAACGGCATTGTTTTAGGCTTATATATATGAAAATAAATAAATAAATAAGGAAAAGACGTCGGCCGGTTTAGCATTTTTTTTCTCGATTGAACCGACCGACATCGGTTTGACTTAAATCCTATCGCCGGCCAACCGGTTCTCTGTCGGTTTGGCCGGTTCCCAGCTTCGGCAGCCGATCTGATTGGTTTTCGGCCGGTTTCTTCGGTTCCTGTATAGCCCTACTCTCGCCGACTGGTTCTTTGTCCATTCCAGTCAGTTCCATGCTCCAGCAGTCAGTCTAATCGGTTCCTGTACACCCCTAGGTGTGCATAGCATTTTTGTTAACGAAAACATATGTACTCCATATCTAAAAACCCTGTCTTGTTATAAAACTAATGAAAAGAGAGAGAGCAAAAGAGAGAGAGATCTTGAATATGAGAGAAATGTTTAGAGAACTTTGTTTTCTCTTATTTCTTGGTGTCTTACACAAATGAGGACTCCCTCTATTTATAGGGATCTCTTGGTACAAAGAATGGTTAGGATTGTTACACTTGTCATCAATCCAATGGTAAAGAGTACAAAGGAGGTTAGGTGTACCTAAAATCACTATTGGGGGGTAGGTGTACCTAAGATTACTATTGGGGGTAGGTGTACCTAAGATTACCATTGATGGCTAAATGTGGTCATACAATACAATTTGAACTTGGTTTATAACACTCCCCCTTTGGATGACCACATATAAAGAATATGCCTCGTTAAAACCTTGTCATGGAAAAACCCAGTGGGAAAAAAAACCAATGACGAAGGAAAAAGAGTACAATATTCTGTATATCGCCAAGTGCTTTAAGATTGCCTCATTAAAACCTTGCAAAGGAAAACCCAGTGGGATAAAACCTTAGCGAAGGAAAAAGAGTACAATCAGCACAAGTTTTCAAGACTTTACTCCCCTGAAAAGTACATGATAATATGT
Source organism: Carya cathayensis (assembly GCA_011037825.1). Lineage (NCBI taxonomy): Eukaryota > Viridiplantae > Streptophyta > Magnoliopsida > Fagales > Juglandaceae > Carya > Carya cathayensis. The sequence continues at coordinate 3,053,235 of QGSO01000197.1, forward strand.
CTTCAATTCTCCACATTCCAATGTTGCAGTTGGTAATGCTTTAGTGAATAAATCTACCAGATTATTTCTTGACCGTATCTTCTTGACATCAATTTCAACTTTCTTCTCATGAATTGCAATGATCTTCTTGTGTGGATCTGATAGATAACTCGCATCTGTATATCCATCTAATTGTGGACTTGATCCAAATAATTACATATTCAGGGCTTCAATTGAACTGGAGATAAGGTACTTCAGGACCAAAAATTTCTCCATCGTCTTCAGGACGAAATGGATTTTTCTGCTCATCAAATTATCGAGCAACCATTGGAGTAATCAGGACTTTATAGTGAAATTCACCATATTGATCCGAGATCATTGAATTCACTACTCTTCTGGAGTTCTTGTAAATAACATAATTACTAGAGGAGTTATCAAAATTAAGCCGCAAACCTCTATATTCAAAAACGGTGGCCATCTTTTTAGGCCAGACAAGCATCGCGGGATTTTACAGTTCTTATGTACCTGTCAGGCGCCGAAAGGCTATAATGCTACATCTGCTATCAGGCGCCGCAGAGCTATGATGCTACGCCTCGTCTCTTGTAGAGAGATGCTTCACGAGGGATGCCGTGAATCAATAGAGGTGCTTAGTTTTTCTCTATAAAAGAGATGTTCAGATCATCTTCATTCGCATCTCATCTTCTTCACTTTTCTGTAATCATACTGCATTCTTACTCTGCAATTTCTTTCTGCATTTTTATTCTGCAATCTCTTTCTACATTCTTTTTCTGCAATGGCTCAGCAATCTTCTCATGGCCAATATATAAGGTATTATGCACCTAGCTCATCAGCTGTTCCTGCTTCTACCACAGGTGCTAATCTGACTAATAAGTCAGATGTTGAAGCTATCTATGAGCTTGTAAATCTCGGTGCCCATTACTCTTCAACTATTTATGCATTTTCTCAGCGACTACAATCCAAACCTTATGATTTGGACAAACTCCATGAGAAAATTTTTATCCTTCAGCGACTTCTTCAGGAGTCTAACGTGAAGATAGAATCAATAAAGCAAGAGAATAGGAAATTAAAATCTCTGCTTAAATCTTCTTTTAGATTGCCTACTCCTTTAGACAGAGATGCCATGCAGATTCTTGAAGAACAAGAGCGTTTAAAGAATGAGGCGAAATGTCTCAAATTTCTGTAATTTTTGCTTCAAGATAATAAAATTTCACAAATATTCATATTTGTGTATCTATCTTCTGGTAGATATTCTGGATGCTTTATTTTATTTCTCATGCACATTTATCTCCCCCTTGAAACCGAAAGGGTTTTATATTTCAAATATGTGCAGTTCTTCTGAACTCTTCAGGAGTTTCAAGAAGATTTAAATCATCAACCGCAATAATAACAAATCCGGAATCTCTTAATAAAAACACATGGGCATATTGGATTATTTTTCAAATCCTTCTTTCAATAAATATTCGCTAATGCGTTTATACCACATGCGTCCGGATTGTTTTCTGGATGTACTCAGATAACAAGCTTCAAGCATTTTATATCCTTCAGGGATTTTCATATATATTTCTGATGTATTCAGATTAGAAGTTTCAGGCATTCTATATCCTTCAGGGATTTTCATATATATGCCTTGGTCTAATAACCCATAAAAATATGCAGTGACCATATCCATTAACTGCATATCCAATCTTTTTGTAACTACCAAATTAGTCAAAAATCTGAATATGATTGCATCCATAACAGGAGATTATTTTTCCTCATAATCAATCCCTGATTTCTGCATTTTTCATGAGCTCTTCTGGAGCCTCATAATCAATCACTGATTTCTACAGTTTTATGAGCTCTTCTGGAGCCTCATAATCAATTCCTGCTTTCTGCAGTTTTCATGAGCTCTTCTGGAGCCTCAATGACATTTAAATTATCTATAAAAACTGCAATAAAAGATAATATAAATACTGAAAATATATGAAAATAGTATGTTCCACATACGTTTAGCTTGCATTAGATCATATAAGGATTTTAAGACTTGATAGAATATGTACTTCAGAACTATATGCTTCATGCATACCCAAATTCTTGGTAACTATCAAGTTAATACAAATCGCAATATAATCTCTTTAACTTCAGAAACATATCAATATTATTTCTGCAGGAAATATATTCGTGATTTATATATCACATTTTCATTTTCTTTATACAAATACCCACTGATATTCAACAAGCATCACCTCATAGGTGTTTGGACTTCAAGTCCATATGCATCACATGATAACAATTCTGCAGGAATTGTTTATTTCTATTTTGGCCAATATTTTACGTCGGTATTCTTCGACGATTCTGAGCTCACTTTCTTTATTACTTCTGGTAATATCAAATGCCATCTTATATGAAAATACGTTGTCGACAACGGTTTTATTTCTCTCTATAATTTCTCAATTACTCATGAAATGTAATATCGAGATCTCGTTATTTTCAGGTACCTGTCCCTCTTCAAGGGAAGACATTTCATGAAAACCTCTTCAGGAGGTACTCTTCAGGAGTATTATACTCTTCAGGAGTATTCATTATGAGAGAATTTTTAGATGGACTTTATTGCTTGTTTTGTGGGTAGGCCTCTTCAGGAGCACCGATTTCTTTTCTTTGTGCTTTTCTCTTTCCGAGATGCTTTATCATTTGTATCAATAGGTCTCACATGCTTTCATACATGTCTTATGTTCATTAGACTGCTAAATTTCTTAATTGCCCTGCAGGGACTTCAATCCTCACTAGGATTTTAGCAGCTAGAATATGAGACCTTTTATCTTTTTGCATCCATAAATTAATTATCATATGAACTTCCAGTTCACCTATGATAATCATGATAACGTCGAATTATTTCATCTTATTTGCTTCTGGCAAATTTTTTTCTTTCCACTTCTGGTGGTAAGACTTTATAGTAAAAGAATCTTCTGGTTCTTTTATGGACGTCCATATGAAAATCATTCGACGTATCGTAATTGATTTTGGATGATCAAGATAATCATGAAAAGATACAAATATTTTGAATCATATCACTTTTGATTCATCAACATAATATCATCTCAAAGATAAAGCTGATAATATTTTCAATACGAGCTTCTGGCTCGAAATCATTGAAATACTATAAATATATTCATCACCACGTCCAATCTTTTGGATTCTTTGAAAACAATTCGTCATTCTCTTCTGGGAATGATATAAATCCAATTTCATTCACTTCAGGGAATGATGTGGAACTAGTAGGACGTGGCTCATGATTTCTTAGCAAAATCTCATTATGTTGCTTAACCACTAGAAAACCATATATAAATTTAGAATATATTATGAACTTTTACACTTGATATTGCTACTTCAGGAGCATACTCAATATTGCTACTTCGGGAGCACACTCGATATTGCTACTTCGGGAGCACATTTGAGACGTTCATTTAAATATATATTCTTTAGTGGTTTTTCTCAACATACTTTCAATTATGCAACTTCAGGTGCATAAATCATAATGAGCTTTTTGGTACACATATTGCTCATTTAAATTATCTTATAGAATCAATAGATCCTTTATTATGAGATACTCAATAAAATTATTGATTTAGAACAATCCTTTAGGGATGTTCAATTTCTATTCCGAGATAAATTTCATCATCAATAATTCATAACAAGTATATATAAAAATAAATAAACTTGTATGAAAAATATGTAAATAAGCATAAAATTTAATCAAGTAATAATAATGAATATAACATTTCATATTCATTTGGGAACTACAAATAATATATTGAAACACTTACTTGAAGTATAAGCCTACTAGCTTCAAGATCGTCAGAACCTTCGTGCTGATAACGTGTTATAAAACTAATGAAAAGAGAGAGAGCAAAAGAGAGAGAGATCTTGAATATGAGAGAAATGTTTAGAGAACTTTGTTGTCTCTTATTTCTTTTGTGTCTTACACAAATGAGGACTCCCTCTATTTATAGGGATCTCTTGGTACAAAGAATGGTTAGGATTGTTACACTTGTCATCAATCCAATGGTAAAGAGTACAAAGGAGGTTAGGTGTACCTAAAATCACTATTGGGGGGTAGGTGTACCTAAGATTACTATTGGGGGTAGGTGTACCTAAGATTACCATTGATGGCTAAATGTGGTCATACAATACAATTTGAACTTGGTTTATAACATGTCTGACTTTTCTGACCGACCCTACGTCAAAGTCACGATGGAAGGGCTTTAAGGCCCACAGTTGCGTTAAAGCCCAATTATCATGGCCGCCGAAACTCTCTCAAAGAGGGCCCAGTTCTTTATTTTCACAGCCTCCTCCTCCCTTCTCCCAGATTGCCACCCGATAAAATATAAAAGGGCAAAAAGATAAAAATAAAGACTAAAGAAAGAGAAACCAAAAAGAAAACGAAAAAAAAAAAAAAAAATCTGGCAGAGAGAAATGTGCAATAAAACCACACACCTATAAGACTATAAACATGAGTTAGCCTGTGGGTGAACAATTCAAATCTTATCGTCGACAACTAGCATCAAATATTAAATGACAAGCTCCTTGTTTTTTTCTTTTAAAAAAAAAAAAAGCAATTAAGCATATAAGATATGGAAATTATGCACTTAAAATGGAAGATTGGGGCTTCCGAGCAATATGTTTCCTTTGAAGTATGTATATATATATAGCTTGGAGAGATATATACACCACAAAAAATAATTATTTAAGATGAATTATATTTGAAAATGATTATTTACTATTAAAATATATTTATTTTAATAAAAAACAGTTATGTTTTATATCACAGTTGAACATTTTTTTTTTTTTTTTACAGTGATATATGGAGGAGCAGAAGATCTGTGAAAGGTACAGCTAGCATTTCAGGTTGTCAATCATTTCGAAAGCCACCCATCGCAACAAACAAAAAGTCTTATTGGGGGTTGAGAGAAATGGAGCTTTGCTGGCTAGCTACCATAAGTGGAGCACTTTGAGGAAGAATCTTTTCCATTTATAAAAGCTCAAAGCATGAAAGCAAGTTGGGGTTGGGAAATGACTTGCTGATCAATTCCTACTTTGCACAGAAACTGCAGCTTTAAATAGCCATCGATTGGCCTGCGGGTGTTGGGACGTTCTTGGGAGATTGATATTGGAGCCTACAAGTGGCATGGGTCTCTACTTGAATGGAGGATTTTAGCTCTTGGTGTAAATGAAAATAGTAGATGGAAATCCAGCTCATATTTTTCAAAGAGTGAAAGGACCCCATGTGGGAAGGAGGACTACTGCATGCCGGCCAGTTGAAAAACTTGTACAGATTTTATTCATAAAACTAGATCATCATGATCTCCATCTAGCTGTCTCCACGTCCCGCACGCTGGCAAACAAGCTCTATAATCACTGCTTCTGCTCCTTTCTCTTTTTTAAGTCTTACCGACTCTTCTCTTCGTGATCTATATATGCTTGTGCTTATTACGTCACAACTGATCAAAGCAAAAAGTCATATTTATTTATAAATATACATGAATATCGTTCGTCTTATATGGTATAGAATTAGTCAATTTAACACTTCAATACATAATTTAATTCTGTCAGCCTCATTGAAAAATAGGAAATACGAGATCGATATATGTATGGGATGACAGACATGCAATTCCAGGAAGCAGGAATAATGAATTGTTCAAAGTCGTAGTCCCGAAGACTTTGGTTGTCATTGTCAGGGTGTTATGGCCGTCAAGATATATATTAATGGTCTTCCATTAGCATATATATAATATTATATATATGATCAGTGACCAGGGAATGATTCGACGGAGATGGATATATACAAATCCATAGTTTAGATGTTTCTTTTCATCTATCGTTGCTGTCCGTGCTTCATGATCTCATTGCACAACATGATTTACTTTCTATATATATGTCTGCGTCGATTGAGTTTTAATATTTCACGGTATTATTCGTTTCTTTCTGCTGTTGGGAATTAGTTTTTCAACCCACAAAACAGGCCAGAATTTTTATGTACGTACGTAACTTATGAGGTCTCGATCGATTCAGTACTGCACGCAGCAATCCTGCCCTCGCGGTGCCGAGACGGCAAAGCAGCTCATAAAGCTGCATGTTTTCCCAACCATTACAGTTCTGAATAGACCTGTTAAGTATAAATTAAGACATGTTCTCTCGGTGCTTCCCATGGCATGCATACATACATTTTCTTCTCCGTAAAATCAACGTCAGATAATAAGATCATCCGAAATCCTTAAATGTATCGCGCACTCTAATTCCCAAGTTGCAGGATGGGTTGAAATTAAGAACAGGATCACCAAAATCAAAACTAATATTTGATAATTCCACTAAGATCTTCAGGCCTAGCTAGCAATCGAGATATTTTCTTCTAACCTAAAATTGGTTTAAAGAAAATCTTATCAAGTACACGTGGAATTGCTTTCTGCATGATTATTACAAAACTATTCCGTCATAGAAAAATAATTTAGAAAATAATTGAAAGATGAGATTTGGCATCCCGGTCATTTTGACTGTCATATTTAACAATGGATTAAAATCCCTCCATTTCTTTCCTAAACTTCATGCATGACGTCTTCAAGTAGAAATTAAGTGAATTATATAATATTTATGGAATACTTTAGGACTCACTTCATAGGTACAATTTTTGTGTTTAAAAACTCAAATTCCATCGTGAGAATCTTTAAGAACTATCAATAAAAATCGAAGTTCTTTTTCCAAAATTTTTGATTTTTTTAAAATTATCTTTATTGATAGTTGTTGATTATAATTGTTAAATCATGGGCAGTTCCTAATGTTTTGAATATCGTATCGTACGGTACTGTCGGAATTTATCGTGTCAAAATAGTACTTGGCACGGGAGAGGTATGTGTTTCATACTGGATCATATACTGGTCGTTTTGGTGCATTTTGATCAATACTAGCCGGTTTTCGGTGTACCAGCCATTTTGGTATGTTTTGGTCGATATCGACTGGTTGTGCATGGTATTTTTGTAATTAATGTAAAAATTTTGATTTTTTTATAGTTTTCACTTAAATTCACACATCTGAATATTCTTATATGTGTTTTAAATTTTTAAGACTTGCATTGATATTATTTAAAAATATAATTTATGTATATATAATTAATTTATTCATATATAGACAATCTCGAAACGATACCGATATCAAAATATTTCATTCTTGTACCATAATTGAAACAGTTAATAGAAGAATATTCAAACTTTGGTACTTCAACAGAAGTCATAATATATAAATAATTATAGTTATTATTATTATTATTATTATTCTTTCACGCATATTTTGTATACATATATACCTTTCATTATTGTAAACCATATAATTATATGGTTTATATATATACATATATATAAAATATATATATGGTTATGAGATCAGTTGAAGTCTAATTTAAATTCAATATATAGTGATATAAGAAAAAAAAAGAAGCTACAAAATAGATGGATATCAAAAAATTTAAATAGGAAATGAGGTGACCATCTAATAATGAGACGAAGTCCATCTTTAACGTGTCGCAGACCCCATCATGAGCACAAATATGGGCGCACATTCACAAACCTAGCAACCAATCAGCTGTCCTAATTAAAAGGCAACTTGTATATTTGAAATGAAATTAATAACATTTAGAGAGAGAGAGAGAGAGAGGACAAACCCAAAAACAGCCATGGAGAGGAACAAAAATAAAGTAAATAACTAGAGAAAATATGGGAGATAAGGGTAATTGATTGGAGGGTGGTAGGGTATAATAATTCAGAGACAGGGGGGCAGACTCCAAAGTTCATTAGTCATGCAGCTGTCATTCGGTTCTATATACAAAGCCAACCCCCGCCTCTTCTCCTTCTATACCGCAAATTATCGTTTGCAGCTGTCGAATCTCTCTCTCTCTCCACTTTTTCTTTCCTTTCTCTCACACTTGATGTTCCAAACAACTCATCAAATAATGACAGCAGCAACAATAACATCATAAACTATATCCACCTCTTGCTCTGTCTCTCTGACCCCTTTCAATAATTTTTTCACTGATCTGAAAAAGGGCGAATGGAGTTGGAGGCATATATAGAGCTCAAAGCTAGCAAAGAAAATGATGTCGACACAGATTAAGGTATAGCTAGCCTAGTCCGCTATCTCTTGTACCAAGCCTTAGGGCTAGCCATAAAGTGATATGCCGGAGCGTTCATGCACAACGAGGATACCAGCCATTCGTCATTGGTTTTGATGATTTAGATGCCAATATGGCTTCCCCACAATACCGATCACAGTTCGGAGACACCACGTTTACCAAAGTGTTTGTCGGAGGCCTTGCGTGGGAAACACCGACCGAAGAAATGCGCAGATATTTCGAGCGGTTTGGGGAGATTCTCGAAGCTGTGATAATCACCGATAAGAGTACAGGAAAATCTAAGGGATACGGATTCGTAAGTACTTTTCCCATTTCCTGTCCTTAGGCCAATAATTCTACATGATATCGGGCGTTATAAAGTTCTCTCTCTCTCTCTCTCTCTCTCTCTCTCTCTCTCTCTCTCTTTAATTTTTTTAAAATAATTATTAGGTGACTTTTCGCGACCCCGAATCGGCGAGGAGGGCTTGTGCTGAACCAAACCCTGTGATCGATGGGCGGAGAGCTAACTGTAATATCGCTTCGTTTGGACGACCCCGACCTTCACCGCCCCGAGGTCCATGCATTTTGTAGCTTAATTGCACAATTAATTATAATTTATAAGCCGTTTCTCCTTTTTATTACATACATTAATATTGCTAGTCACGATGAAAAGTGAAAACTACGTACACAACAATTAAAAGAAATTAATTTGTTGTTAATACAGGAAGAAATCAAGGAAGTAGTTCTTACCAAGGACGTGCACCACAGCCACCAGAGCCATATGGTGCACTACCGTATAGTGGAATCCAGGCAGCCTTACCTCCGCCGCCGCTGCCGCCTCCTCTTCCTTTCATTTATTCGAATTTTGGGTAAGCTGCTTAATGTCTATTTACTTCTGCCGTAATATATATTTATATAAATGGTCCCCATATGGCCAGTCGATATATCACTTTGTATATATATGATCAGTCGGTATAGAAAAAGGAGAAAGTGTATGATTTGGTATGAGGGAGGGTCTACATTGTCGATTCCTCGGCAGATGTGCATAAATCTAACCTGTGCAAAGGGCAGCTGCATTAATGGACGGTGCGAGCCAGTCAAATGTGTGCCCTCACCTTAATTAGATCAAATAATCATGCATCATGTACTTACACACACATATATAGATAGCGATGGAAAAGTATCCTGCATTATCGATAAAACACCCTTTTGTTATTTATCAGTTTCTCATTGACCTCGCGTACTAGTGATTAGAATGTTTAATTTGTGTCGTTAAGAAATGCCCTCATGTGCGCGGGCTTTAAAATTTTGGTTAAATATAGTATTTCTTGTTAAATAATAATTTTAAAATTTTTACTTTACAACATGATTTAATTTTAAAAAATATTAAAAATTTAAATTTATAATCATCAATTGTCTCTTGATCAAGGATTGACACGGCCTGGATGAAAAGGAAAAAGAAAAAATCAAAGAACATAGGTCAATTTTAATATATATAGACTAATATTGCTACATACAGTCGTGAAGTGTACAAGCGCCGTGCAGTCGATTTTAAAGAGAGTAAGGTCTCCTATTAAAAAAAAAATTTCTTTTCATGTGAATCATATATTTATTCACTTTTTTTAAAGTGATTGTACATTACTTACACGTTCACAACTACAAATATTATTTCTAATTACATGCTTGTCCCTTAATAATAACTAACATTGGTATAAGCATGCTATATTGTGCCATTACAATCAAAATGTTTTAAGAAAATATTTTAGCTACAAAAGAATTACGTAAAACTAAATTATAAACTGGCATGATTTGATGAGATACATCAGATTATAAAGTTATTTTTATTGTAAAGTAAATTTAAAAAATCTCAAAAATATCACAAAGATTTCTCAGTATGTAGATTTACTTTTATGTAATCTATTTGTGAAAGTTATCATTTTGTTTTATCATTTATGCTCTATCCGTGCTAAGTTGTTGCTTTATCATTTTTGCAACAGACAAGCTAAACCTATTACAACATGAGTTTTCTTTTCTCCCGCTTAGAAAAAGAAAAAAAGAGAGTAACAGTTTGCTGTATATAATCATTAGAGCTCATGAATGCAACTGCTCGATCTTGCAGGTATCCAACCTACGCAACTGGTTATGGCTACCACCAAGTTAGTCTCTCTCTCTCTCGATCGTAGCTTATGAATGACAATAATACAGCATGGTAGATGATAATAATTGTGTAACACAATATTGGTGCGTGGTATTAATCATGGGCAGGCTCTATATAACACACAACTCCAACAGCCACAATACTACCAGAGTTTGTACGGCACATCTTCTCCCTATTACTATGGTTTCTCGTCATCCGAATCCCCAACTAGGAGAACATCTTCTACAGTACCCCGGGGCCAACACTCACCTGGATCCCTACTCCCTACTTATCCTTCTCCACCACTTCAACCACCCACAAGACATGATCCTGTTCCGTCTTCTACCGGTAACACTTTCTTTCGTTTCTCCATTCTTTCTCATAGTTCAACGTCGGAAAATGATTTCTGCAAGGCTAGGTCGTACAAGTCTCATGCAGCTAGATTTTTTGGTCGCTTTCATTTTTTTTTTAAATGTACGAGACTTGTATGTCCTAGACTTATATCTACCATTGCTTAATCAACATCTTTCTTTTACAATACATATATTAATTACTTTTATATACAAATTCACAATAGAATTTTCTTTACGATAAAATACAAACACGGGCTTTGTGTTGGGGGGACACATAGGAGAATTATCCAACGCCATGATGTGAATGAAGTGTCGAGGTTTAATAATTAGGCTATGAACGGCCCTAGCAGCTTGTCACGTGTCACAATATAATATATAGAAAGTAGTCATAAGAGACGAGCGTAATTATAATTCTGTAAATTAACAGTGACTCCACGTGGTTCCAGTATGAAATTAAGATGACGGTTGATTCTAGATCAAATTGACCTCTTTGTTGTCGTCGAAAAGAATCCCACATCTACAGTACTGCAATATGTTAATTAGATCATTCTGTGCATGGAATATATTCTATAATATTCCTAACATTAGAAACGGCTGTAGATTAATCAGATATCAAATTATATGAAATTTACCTAAAATAGATACATAAAAAAATCTTGATATGTATAGGTTAGGATGATTTGAGTACGGAAATATATATATATATATATTAATTTAAAAGAGGTATATATATATATATATGGTAGATATAATGGGAGATCAAAGATTACCTTGAGTTTTTGGTATATTAATGGCGGGGGTTGAGGAGAATTTTTCAAGAGAAAAAACTAAGGAGGCAGTATTAATATTTTCTTTGGTAGCTGCAGATTCACAGACGCAACAGCGAATTGTTTCCACAGAAACAGAAGCGCAAGTCGTTCCTTCAGAAAGTCCAAATAACTAAAGCGCTTTAGTCATTCATCAACAATATATACACATGGTTTGGCCACAAGTTTCAATTGTATAATATTGACAAGTTTAATATGGCTAGCTATCATCTCTTTTTATTTCTGAAATTCTCCACAATTTACACGATTCTTTGGTAAAAATTAGCTGTGGCATCACTAATGCTTCGAGAGAGACTTCGATGATCTTCTCGATCGGCAATGGCTGGCAAAGATGGACTCGGCTACCAAAATTTGGATTTTAATTAGACATCATGCCAACCTCAGAAATTTATCTTGTTTTTCGATAGATCAGCTCAACAAGACATGATACAAGCATGGACGATCAATTGCATATATGCATGATTTAAGTCTAGAAATGCATACATGATTTAGGTAAATGATTGTGCAGTTCGATTACGCTTAAATTAATTAAAATAAAAACAAAATAATAAACAGAACTCTCGTGCTTGCTTAGCTAATTGTGACTTGGCAGTGCAACACAGAGCTTAACATGATTTGTTGTCCTGCGTGGCTGAATCAAAATCCATGAGGAAATCCATGATTCCTCATGTCTATTCGATCTCGAGGCCAGATATGTAGCATAAAACTGATTGATTTTCTAATTACAACTATATATCTTAATTATTGGGGTCCAATTCGTAATGCATGTCTTCTAGCTAGATCCTTAGAATTTTAGATTGTTCAAGTCAGCTAGAGACAGGTTCAAGTTTAGGACCGTCAACTGAGTCAAATGCATTCTAGCTGCTTTTCAACTTTTGATTAAAAAAAAAAAATGGTAATAGATCAAGATCTTCTTTAAAGGCTTAAATCCCCACTATTATGTTTGGGTAATGAGATGAGATGCGAAATTCTCAAAACTTCTCACAATTTACTTCTCAAACATCACTCAAATACAAAATATTTTTTAATTTCAAATTTTCAATTTTTTCATACAATCATTATCTAATAATTATAACTTTTACAAACTCCAAAACAAAAATAATATTAAAAATTTATATCAATCAATTTTTTAACTATATAATATTTTCATTCAAGTCTTTTTCCCATTTATCAATATTCAAGAAAATATTTTAACTCAAATTATTTTACTAATATTCATAAAACTTCGAGTTTTCAAATACTTTAAGGATCCAAGTGTTCAAAAGAGTCCACAATTATTAAATATTTAATATTATCCAAAAAAATCTTTGCAGACAACGATAAATATTGTAGAACTATATTTTAACACGAGAAAGTATATTTTTTCATAGAAGCGTAAGTGCAGTAGGGGAGGGACTAGCCTACTGGGGAGGAGATCATGAATTTGGATCGTATACGTACGAAAGAAATCCGGCCCATTTGATGGGATTCCGGGCCTTAGATTTCGAAGATCTGAGTATTTAGATAGGCTAAAGGCCCAAGGGAGTGCAGATAAACCTGTGGACCAAAATTTTTGATATATTATAGGAGGGTTCCTAGCCTGGGTGATCTTTTTTTTTTTGAAATGGAACTTATACTTGCATTTAACTTATCAAGTGTTTACAGAAGCCAAGATGGCTGAATAGACTACACTTTCCACTATATCATCTGGACTTAAAACTGCTTCTTTAGCAAGATTATGGGCATAAACATTGCCACATCTTTTGACATGTGAGACCCTCCAACTGTTTAAGGATACAAGCCTATGTTTTATATCACTAAGGATCATTCCCACTCTATCCCATCTATCTATTTGTTTTTCTATGCCTTGTACAATGGTTAGAGAGTCCCCTTCTAATATAACTGATCTATAATCCAATTCATAAGCCATATCTGCTGCATATAGACCACCTAAACTTTCAGCTAGTAGAGGATCTATGAGACATGGTTTTGACAGTTTTTTGGTCGCTAAAATACTGCCTGTATGATCACGAGCCACTAACCCAAAGCCTGCTCTTCCCCTTCCTTCATTCAGACTTGCATCCCAATTGATTTTGGTTACCCCTATTGGTGGAGGTTGCCATCTGATCTGAATCTCTGCATTTCTCCTATGTTGTGTCATTTGTTTTTGCTGAATCACTTTATATTCTTCTAATGTCTTCCTTGCATTCTTGACTATTGTACTAGGATGAGTAAATGCATTTTCAAAAACAAACTGATTTCTTCTATGCCATATGTTCCTTGCTATAATGACAAACATTTCCAATGTATCTTGATCATAATTTGACATTAGTGCTTCGACTAACTCTCTAAAGTTTGCATACCTGAATGAACATTTTTGTAGGCCAGATTGAGCTTGACTCCAAACATCCATTGCTGAAGAACAATTCCATAATGTATGTGCCACATTTTCCTCCTCTGTTTTGCATATTGGACATTTAGAAGAATCAGAAATTTGCTTCTTGGCCAGGTTCACTCTTGTGGGTAGTGATTCAAGGCATGCTCTCCACATGAAATTTTTTGCTGCATTTGGTATGTTTAATTTCCAGCAGTTTGTCCAAGCTTCATTCTGAGAGTGAGCTGTTGATGATTGGCCTGCACTTGTATTTTTCAACTCCATTTGAAGATGATAGGCACTTTTAACATTGAAATTTCCATTCTTAGTTCCTAACCACGTTAATCTGTCCTCTGCACCAAAGGAGCTAATTGGGATTTTAACTATTGTTGCAGCCTCACTTTCTTCAAATATTTCCTTAATCAAAACCTGATTCCATTCTTTGCCTGACTGTTTCATAAGAGTTACTACCTTAGCCTCCCTTGACAGCACCTGGTTTGTAGATTGAACCTTGTATGATGATGGAGTAGGAAGCCATCTATGTTGCCAAATGTTTGTACTCATTCCATTGCCAATCCTCCATACATACAGAATACTCATATATAGATTATCATTAAAGTCTAATGGTAAAGAGTACTGCACTGCATTCACATAGGATGTTGATGAAGTGAATTGCGGTTTTAAATATCATTAAAACGACCAAGTACCACGGCAATGGCGATTATGGCACGATGCTCAATGTAAAATGTTGTCAAGAGTTATAATCACCTGCTCAAGTTGATATACATGTAAGGAAAATATTGCTAGTATGACCAGCTCTTTCACTCATATATTTTAATTTTTAATTTTTTTTAATGGTTAAATAAGTGACTATTAGTAAATTTATATTTTTTATTTTGTCTTAATGATTTAAGTATGTTTAAAAAATGAAAAATGCTATTTATTATTTTGATTCTCATTATCATATGATATGTCATTAGATGATTGAATACTATTTATTATATATTTTTTATTAATCTATCATCTAATGCTATATCATGGAATGATAAAAAAAATTATATTATGAAATGTTGGAAAAATGATGAGAAAAGGATGAACATATTTTTTTCTCTAACATTGTCCTGCATGCGAACCCACATCCACCTAATTGCACACTGTCGTACGTAATTTCCTCTCTTAAGACGAGAAAATGCTTCGTGGGAATAAACTGCATGCGGGGAATATAAATGTGAGAATTAAACGTAGACGGAAGCGATGCTTAATAATGAAACGTCCACGTGCACGTCACAAACAGAAGATAATCTTTTACCCACTGCAATGCATTATGCAATTCATCTCTCTCTCTCTCTCTCTCTGTACGTAGAACAATGTAAATGCTGGTGTTGACTTGTTGGAAGTTGAAGGCTATAACCAGACTGAATATATAATACGTTTCCATAGATTTTCAACCCTCTGCAGCGCCAATCTTGCTAAATTCAGAAGCCATGGGCCAGAGGAATTAACTATTTTCCTTTGAATCGAAAAGTTGACAAACAGTACTCACAGCTGAGGATTATGACGCCCGCAGCAAAAGGCTCTTTTCGTTCAACTGCAATATCCTCCAGCCATCCTCTCTCTCTCGCCCAGCTTGACCTTAAATCATAATATCTTCAGGCCTCAACCAACTCTGCCATCTCATTACAATAAAAACCACTTTCCGTTTGAAATATCATGAAGTAGTACTCGATCACAGGTGAGGTAATGCTAGTATTGCGCGCTAGTTCGTATACCATGAAACCGTTTGAAATTTCATTTAGCTTTCGTCTGTTAGCTACCTCTGATCCAGATCATGCTGATACTGAGCCCCTCAATCTTTTTCCAAGCGTGCAGCAGTACCGTACTGATCTTCATACCCCACCAGTGATGACAGTAGTAGATGAAAACCCGAGAGCATGCAGTACTAAAGGTAAAGAGGATGTCACCGTGGCCTTAAACATTGGCCTTCCTAATTGTTCAATTGCCTCAATTAATCCAGATATAATATGCAATTCAAATATAGCAGCTAGTAATTATTTGATACCCACTCCCGAAGAAATACACGCTGGCTTCACTCATTTCTCATGCCACATCTGCTTCAAAACCTTCAACCGCTACAACAATCTTCAGGTGCAATTACTAATTGCTTTCATTCTGCATTCTTTTTACAATTTATACCGTAACAAATGAAATAATATAGGGACATTTTTCATGCAAAAATCTCCATGGCAGATGCATATGTGGGCGCACGGTTCACAATATCGAAGGGGCCCGGAGTCGCTTAAGGGAACCCAACCCAAACCGATATCAGGCATTCCATGCTATTGTTGCGCCGAAGGGTGCAAGAACAACATAAGGCACCCGAGCGGAAAGCCTCTAAAAGATTTCCGAACTTTGCAAAACCATTACAAGAGGAAGCACGGGACGAAGCCCTTCGCGTGTCGAAAGTGCGGGAAGCTCTTGGCAGTCAAAGGTGACTGGCGAACGCACGAGAAGAATTGCGGCAAGCGCTGGCTTTGCATTTGCGGTTCTGACTTCAAGCATAAGAGATCGCTCAAGGACCACGTTAAAGCATTCGGTTCTGGTCACAACCCATTTGCACGGCCTGTACCTGGAAGTTGTTGAGCAGGTACGTTCTTCATTATTTGGAAGTACTTTGCCTCATCCTTCCGTGTATTATTACCAATCTAGAACAACTACGTCCATAGCTAATCATTAGAACCACATTGGATTAACAATCTTGATTGGTACAAAGGTCCGTGTATTATTCCGGAATAATATTGTGGCTTATTAGGAGAGTAGTCGGAAAAAGTTATAAAATTATTTTTCCCATCAAAATCGTTTGTGGGATGTTCGTGACGTATAATAAGTGGCGAATACTATTTTTGTCACAAAAAAAATTTTTCGTGGAAAAAGATATTTTTTTTTTCACGAATCCAATTTGTTTGGAAAAAATTAGTTTGGCCTAAGGTAAAAGTTGTTTGGATTTAAGCTCTTGTGGTCCTTTAAATTTATTTATCCACTAATCTCTTTGGTTAGAAATAATACAATTCCCACAATAATATACATGGAAAATATCATGGCATAAAATTTTGTGATGTATCTTGTTATGCCAAAAACATGTTTGTAATAGACTTTGTGGTGCCAGTTATATCACATAATAAATTATAGTTGTCAAAGTCCATCTTTTTCCCACCATCTTGTATGATTGCTAATATTCATTTTTCATGAAAGTCTACAATTTGGTGGCAAATACGTAATAGCTACCAGCATCTAGTGGAAAAATGTATTTGCCACGAGTTACATTCATGGCAAAAGTTTAGATATTTTAGAAAAAAAAAATGCAAGAGAGAGAGAGAGATTTACCCGAAAATAATCATAAAAAATAGTCTAATATAGACTTAAATAAATATATTCCAACATTAGAGATCAAAATTAACACTTATAATAATTTAAAAATAAAATATTAGAAAAATTTACATTTGTTTTTACAAACTTATCCACTCCCAGTATATTCAAGTTTTAGAAACCAATACCAAATCATGCTTTACAAACTCATTTTTATCCCAACACTTCAAAATAATTCATCTTTATCCAACTCCATTCCATGCTCAAACATCAACATAAATGAAGCCAAATTACCTATAAAATAATAGGTATCTAATCAGCTTGACCTACAAAAATCATAACTGAGAAATGCTTGCTGGAAAATTTCATACAGATAAAATGACATTGAGAAGAAATCATCTGCATGGAGAAGAAATCATAAGCAGTTATTAATGGGGGTGGGACATGGGACAATGTGCTTGCAAGTCAAATTCCGTGCAATTAAGTCATATGGCTGGTATGAGTCTCCAATGATACTAAACAAACAAAGGGCATGCATGCATGTGAGTGGGGTCTTCCATTTTTAATCAAATAGAAGCAATATATGTGCCATGGAGGCACTAGATTTTGTCTGAAAGGCAAGCATGCATGGATGTTTATAGGAATGCGGCAAGAGGACAACACAAATAATGCTTAGAGAAAAAAATGTGGGATTATAGAAACACAACAAAAGAAGTCTTCTTGAATAAGTATCATCAAATATTTGAAACAGCTCAAAACTTACTCCTTCAAGCTTTTGACTCAGTATGAAATTGTGGACTGGTTATTCATTATCTCCACCAATTGTGTTGCATATTGCCTCCCCCATGATGAACAAGGTTACCGACCAATTCCTGAAATTCAATAAAACAAACACAATGATTAAACATCTTTATTAAGTTCCAATATGATGAAAAGCTTACAAGTGCAGTTTAGTATACATTTTTGGAAGACTTAGAACATAATGGACCAAGCCAAAGGTAACTTCTTATATGATTACCTGTTTTTCAGTTGAGTACTAGGAGATAACTCATCCATCTCATCTAGCATAGCACCTATTTGTTGCTTCATGAATGAGGGGTATTAATGTTATTGAACAATCTTCAAGTGAAGATTGTCTGCAAATGGCAAGTTGGCAACTAGCAATATCTATTTATGGCCTATAAATAAAGAAAAATATATGCCTAATTTATGGAAGAAGCCAATATGTTTGAGCAGGACAAGCACAATAAGCAAGCAATTAAATAGTTTTGCTTGCTTAAGCCCAAGGCCCACAAATAAATAAAACTCCTCTGTATACCATCACGACTATACCAGCCTAACAGACGCCTGTCGCCCGTCGCCCTTATTCTCAACCATCGAATCCTTATTCTCAAAACACCAAAACAAACCAAAAACAAAGAAAGGCAATGTAAAACAAGAAAATAACGGGAAACTAATCAAAAAGCAAAGAAAAGGCTAGATAAAACAAGAAAAACATGAAGAAACAATGGAGGGAGGGAGGGAGGCTCCCCCCTCTAGGTAGCTTTTATGTTTAGGTTTCTAGTGAAAGGTGGGAGCTTCTCTCTCTTGTTTCTCCAATTGATTTCAAGTGGCCAATGTGCCAATAGTTTATGATATCAAACTACTTTATAAAGGACATGACATAAGATAAGATGATGCAAACAAACAACTAAATAATGGAGCGAAAATTGTAGCAATGATAGATAGCAGATTCATCGACCTTG
Organism: Carya cathayensis; assembly: GCA_011037825.1. Taxonomy (NCBI): domain Eukaryota; kingdom Viridiplantae; phylum Streptophyta; class Magnoliopsida; order Fagales; family Juglandaceae; genus Carya; species Carya cathayensis. Next base: position 3,072,147 of record QGSO01000197.1, read on the forward strand.
ATTAGAAGTCTACTACACAGGGGAAGAACTTGTAGAAAGAGAACCAAGATTTTGGTTCTTTGTAGTAATTAAACCAAGTATTTGTCATTGTAAACACTGAATATACGTATGACACTTTGACTAATTTTACCAAACCCTTCTCTGCAATATTTTCCTTCATTATGGAATCTCCGGTAACAATCTTTGATTTCCTTATTACAACACTACATACACAACATCAATTAGTAGCGGGTTCAAGACTTGAGAAAAGTAAACATCGCCCAAACATTTTTCACTTAAGTTGCTAAATTGAATAGAACAAGTCAGTGACTAAATGAAAGAAAAAATAAATAACATAGTTGAAATCATTGTACACCCTTGTAATACAGGTTGTGCCCGCAACAGATTATTCTAAGCATTCCAACTAGTAAAGCAAATATCTTCATGATGGCTAATCATAGGTCCAACCATTTTAACATAAAACATGATGGAGTAAAAGATCAACATACACATCAAGAAGGCGTAAATATATCAAGAAACCTACTTCAAGTTCTACCAAAAATAAATAAATAAATAAATAAATTAAGCAATAAATATAAGGATTAATTATCACCAACCCACTTCAAGTTCTATCAACTTTAGCAAAACTAAGCCTTTAGAACTAGCAATTATATTACAAAGAAAAACCAAAATAACGTAGAGGAGGACTTACAGGAGGTGAAGGGTGGGGCTACAAAGGTGGCGGATCGGGGTTGGGGAAGGGTGGTTTGGGTTGTTAGAGGATTGGTAATGAAATGGTGAGAAGATGGTGGCCGATTGTGGTGCGACGACGGTGCGGGAAGGATTTTGGGTCGCGGCTTGCAGCCGTACGTGGAGGAGTTTGGCGGCGCGAGAGGGGCTGAAAATAGAGGGGTGAAGTCACTAGCTGATAGGGAAGAGAATTGGAGCAACGGTGATAGAAATGGATAGCGCACGGTGGCGCAACAACCCACAACCCTAATGGGTTTCGCACGGCCAACAGGGAGGGGAGAGAGAGCGTGGGGGAGCTAGTGGGCTGGGCAGTGTCACCAGACGGTGGCGCATAGCGTGGCTGCGTGGAGGATGGAAGATCGGAAGGTTGGGTCGCGCACGGACTGGGGGAGAAAGGAGGAGAAAAAGAAAAAGAAAGAAGAAAAGGAAAGAAGAAAGAAAAAGGGAAAAAAAAAGGAAAGAAAAAAAATGAAGAAAAAGAAATAAGGTGTAGTCTTTTTAATCTGAATCTTAAAATAGATTTAATGAAAAAGATTTTACAATGGTAAATTTAAATAATATAATTTAAATGCAGTGATTTAGTAAAAGAAAATAATAAAATCTATTAACTAAAAAATAATAATTAATAACAAGAAAGCACATCAAAATAATTTGCATAATTAAAAAAATCATAAAATAAATCCAGTGAAAAATCTGATAAATTTAAAACAAAAGAATTAATATTTTAAATCTCTAAAAAAAATAAAAGAAAAATAATCGACCTCAGGTGTGAGTGTGGGATATATAGTATGCTAATGTATAATATTCTTCTATTTAAAAATATGTAGAGATTTTTATTGCGAGTAATATTTGTGGGAATTATTTATTTAGTAGTGGACAAAAACAATAAGCCACGATGATGAGGGTACAAATTAAATAAATTTTTGCAACGACTTTAATCCACGGTAAAAAGTCAATTTAACTCGTCACAATAATTATTTTTTTATTAAAGGTCCATATGTTGCCCATATTTATTATCTAGGAAACAAGTTGGTCACAAAAACTACAGACGTGGTAGAGGAAAATCTTTTGCCACAAAAAATGCTAATGTTTATTCTCTCCAAATATTTTGATGATAAACGGTCACTTTTTCCCATGATAGCTAGTCGCAGAAAAAGAATTCGTGACAAAAACTACAAAATATTGTAGTTAAAGGCCATCGAAGGAGACTTATAATTGCTTGCTTAAAATTACTATTTCTGTTTATCTAATTAGTATTAATTGGTATGTGAAGCTTTATTGTCGCCACACATTAATGGAGATCCAAACTCGAGTCAACTAAGGTATCGATGGTGCGTACGTACGCTTATTGCACCGTTTTTGCTGGTCAGAAGTCACGCGTGTGAGCATATCATAGGCCGAATTGAAGGATATGTAGCACATCCATGACTCCGGTAAAGTAAATAAAAAATAATCGGTGTAGTTTTAGTCTTGTCAAGAAGTATTTTATCTATTTTATTGGTGTAATTAATTATGTATGAAAAAAAATTATGCAGTCAATTACATCAATAGAATGTACAAATAGTATGCAAAAGTGGTAGCATTATTCTTAAAAAAATTAATGTAACCAATCACATCAGTGGAGTATTCAAAGAGTATGTAAAAGTGATTGTATGTAGTATTATTATTAAAAAAATTAATGTAGTCATCACATCAATAAAATGTACAAAAAATTCAATTACACAAACTTTTATATCGAGCGCATTGGAAACGACTTTGTTGTTTGTTTCAGAACTGCTATACGTCTTGTCACGAAGTATTTTCCAGGAAATCTTTTGAATGATATTACTAGTCGTGCATGGGCGTGAGCTGTCTAAATATTTTATTCGGGAAATGCTATAGTTACCGCTGTAGCTTCCCGATTTGTCTTACCGCTTGACGTGGTATGCCATGTGTTTTTGTAATTTTTTTAAAAAAAGAGCAAAACTCATCTCCCGCCCAAGGTCTTCTCTCCCCCCCCTTTCTCTTTCCTATTTTGTCTTCAGAAGTCGAACATTTCCTCCCATTTCCTCTCAGACACCTTGCCGTTGCGTTGTGCGCACGAGTTGCTTCCTTTGCAATGGTGTCGTACATGTTGAGCCAGTGCCTGCACCACCCAACGCGGTTGCATATCTCAGGGTCGCATTCTCCAAGATCGCGTTCCTCTATCAGACCTCCACCGCACGCTGCAGTTGTAGCTATTTCATTCGCAGGTGAGAGTATCTTCAGTTTTTGTGCAATTGAAAGGGTTGAAAATGAGGTTTAAGTTGGTTTTCTAGGGATTTTTATGCTTTTTTGGTTACTGAGAAACCATGGAAGGCACCGAAGTTTCTTTCTTTCTGTTTCCCAAAAGTGTTGAAGAATTAAGTGGGAAAAAGCTAGGATTTGTGTCGCAAACTCCATAAAAATCTCTTTCACCTAAAACAATGATTTCACTTTTGATCAAAATCATCCAAAATTCTCTTTCTTTCTTTGGATATACCTAAATGCATTACACAAATTCAAATAGGATATTGATCATTAAGATTATCTTTTCAAGAACTAACGGTACTTTGTGATAAAATTCAAGATTAGATTTTGAAATAGCCTCGAAAACTCCAACCCAGCATGCGAAACTCGAAAGTAGTAATCTTTCTGAGACTCAAGAAACAAGGATTTCCGAAGGAAAATAAAATAAATCAATAGGCTTTCAAAGGTCCCTTCCCATTCGTATTCTGTCTAAAGTCTTTCTTTTTCTTCACTATTGCAGATATTTTGGCATCTATGGCTATGCCTGATTGAAGAAGCCTTGGCTTTGATCTGAAGTTCATTAGCATTTTGGTTTTCTAAGTCCAAAGTCTTCTTCTTCTTCTTCTTCTTTTTCTTCTTTTTTTAAACTTGAAATCTAACCCATCTTGAAAGACTGTTGAAGATGTTGAGTACTGTGGAGTCTGGTCTACATCGTTCGAGCAGAGGCACTGGTTGCTCGAGCAAAGTCAGGTAGAGTAAAACACTCGATGGTAGCTCGACAGTGAACTCGAGCGATTGCGAAAGGAAGCGCTCTTGACATGCCGCTCGAGCGAACATTGTATTTTACAGATCTAGAATTTTTTCCGTCGTTCGAGTATATATATGTAATTTTACATCATATGGCTGTACTGTGTGATTATAGAACACTGTTGAAGAACAGTAATTCCCCCCACCATTGTATTGTGATTCCTCAAGTAATAAAAATCCTCTGCAGCTCCCGTAGACGTAGGCAATTTGCCGAACCACGTAAATCTGTGTGTCGTGTATGATTGATTTCTTTTTCATATTTCCTTTTTCACTTTATTGTCATCGTTTTTCACAACAAAATATTCCATTTATAAAACTTTTGTGGAAAACAGATTCCACTCACAGAGAAATATAAAGGGTGGGTAGGCCCAGCATGAGAATGTTGCGATTACATGTTTAAGAATTTAATTGAATAAAAGTGATGTCGTGATTGCAACTAAATAGATCTTTGTCATGAAATTACATTATGTAAACACATTACTAATCATTAGGTAATCTTTTTTTTTTTAATGAAACAGATTTGTTTTATTGATAATTAGGAAATACAAGCATTGTCTTTCATTACAAATTCCATAACAGTAGCAAGAGCATCTTCTAACCAGATCTATTCCTCTTCATGTTGTGGTCCAAGCTTGGCAAGCTGGTGAGCCACCTGATTACCTTCTCTATAGATAAATGATAATTTCCACTAGGACCTACCTTGTAGAATTTCTCTGACATCATCGATGACTAGCCCATACCGGGACCAACTTTCCTCTGCTTTGTTGATGGCACATATAATTTGTGCATCCCCTCAAGTTGAACAACCTGAAAGCCAGCTTTGCACATATTTCTATAGTTTTCCATAGAGCTAAACACTCTGTTAGGACAGGTTGAGAACTAAACCATTTTGAATCACATGGAGTTGCTAGTATATTACAATCACAATCTCTAATTATGGTCCCAATTCCCATCTTCTGGTTTTTGGAATCTATGATTGCATCTAGTTAGCCTTAATTGTATTCTCATAACTTTCTCTTCTTGAAGCTTTTGATATTAATTGATGTTCTATTTTCAAACTATATTTGCTTGTTCTAACAATAGTGATTTTTTCTTTCTATTCTTTTTGTATCATTGTAGGCAATTCGAATGTTGGTTGGACAATGGATGCCGACATAGAACATTCAGATAATGCATGTGATGAGGTAGGAATTGATAAGGAGATTGAATATGATAAAACTATTGAAGAATTTACAGTTGGAATGAATGTGAAATATTATATTTAGTTTTATAATAGTTTTTTTAGATGATAGTAGTGTTTTTTTGTTCATTTAGGCGCAATGGAGAGGATTGCATCTCTCGGATCAGGATAATGATTCAAGAAATTATTCATAAATGAAGTCACTTTTGGTGATTGGAAGACCTTGTATATTTTGAAAGATAGCTGGTGTATATATATGATCGCCTTGTTTCATTTTTTTGGTTGATTAATGAGGGGAGGTACCAATGGTATATTTGCTCCATTTTTCAAGTTACAAGATATTTTGTGATGAAGCTACAGTTTTTTGGGAGAGACCAATTGTATATTTACTCCATTTTTTAGGTTCTTCCATATTTTGTAATGAAACTACATTTCTATAGTTGATTAAATGAAGGGAGGGGCAGCATTATGGTATATTTCCTCTATTTGTTTGGATGCCCCCCTTATAGGTGCATTGGAGTTGCTCGTTATAACATCAAAAGATTAAGGAGTGAAGCAAACTGAGCTGAGTGATCTCCCATAGAAACTGAAACTGTTAAGCAGCTTGCTCTTAGTATACTGTATTGAATCAGAATAGATGGCTTGCTTTTTGCCTTTTAATTTGGTCAACCCTTTTTTGGGTACTTTTTTAGTTGTGATGAAATTAAATTTAAACCGAGTTGTGAAATTAAAATTTAAACTTGAACAGAAGATTCATCCTGCATGCTTTATCTCAAAACCTTGAGGGTTGGTAACAGTCCCTCACGAAGACCCGATTCAAGTAGCCATGATTCCAAGAGTTTCAAATTTCCACAATGGTCCCACTAAGAACATGTACAACAAATTTAGAAAAAAAAAAATAACTGGGATAGACTATAGAAAGCCGTCAATAAACATTCCTTACAAGTTTACCAGTCCTCCCTTGAATTAAACTAAAATATATTACATTTGCTTGTTCTCAGAATTTCCCAAAAAGCATGTCTAAACAAAGTACTCACAACATTGAAATTACTAAAAGTACAACCCTCTCAAACTTTCTCTTGTGCCGCTCAAAGTCTCTATTTCTAGTCGATGTCAAGTCGTTTGAATACTCATTGCTAGTTGTATTTTTTGAATTTTGGTTTTTAAATAGTTGATTCTCTTCTTGCCATATGGTGGTATTTCTGAGTCATACAAACAAAAAAACCCCCAAGAATACCCAGCCTGCAAAATCAACCAACACATGTTAGCTAACAAAGATTATCAATAACTTCTTCGCAAACAAGCGTTAAATAATGTACTTCAAAATTTCGGCAACTGGAAAATTGACGCCCCTCATTATCCTCTGTATGGGCGGTTCATTGACGTGCTTTAATACTATAAAAGCATTCTAGGTATTCATTTTGACAAGAGTTTCTTGAACGTGAAATATTGCTAGTGCTACTACGTGCGTCAAACATTGTGTCAATATTAATAACCTCTATTTCTAGACTACCAAATGTTTAATCATAGCCACGCTCGGCTTCGCAACCCAACTTAATTATTGAAGATGTGTGGATTGCATACCGACTCTTCCAACCTTTCATGAACAATCGCACTCATTCATCATAATTAAACAAGTTTCTATTACAAATGACATGCAATTAAACACTCAATTCCATTTTATCAACAAATACACAACACTCACTTCCCTCAGTCAAGGAGACAACAATACAGCATGCATAAAGCAACCTTGCTGTAGGACTTAACCCAATTGTAATAGAAAGAATGGCTAAGCTGAAAGCAACAAGAAAGGCTAAGAAAACCAACTTTTTTTCCTGTGCCTTAACAAAAAGGCTAAGAAAACCAACATGATAAGAATGCATGTATTAATCTCTTATACATGAGATTGAAGAAGAATGTAAATCAACTAAAGTCTAAACAAGATATAGAATATGTACCAAAAAAATAGCGTATATATACGAAATATGATGTAGCCGTGTTCCTCAGTCTAATAAATAAAAAATAACAGGTTTGAATGACAAAGCTCAGCTGGGAACTGGCACTCCTCAATACCATACACACATGCACACACCCAATTTCTACAAATTTCTTGGCTAGTGAATAGGCAAGCTTCCAAACCAACTTAAAAGGTCTTTGGCATTTTCTTCACCTCGGTGGCACACCTAATTATTAAGTATTCTGACAAGATTGCAAGCCATGGACACGTGTAAAAAACGAAGTATAAAGTCTCAGAACTCAAGCAAAAAAAAATTTCTGATAATTAGGATCATAGCTCCATAATATGACATAACCAAGATAATTATTTACACCTAGTACTAAACAATTTTGAAACAATTAAACATTAAAATGGAATCTGTTTTCCACAAAAGTTTTATAAATGGAATCTAAGCTTTTATTTATGACAACCTGATAAAAATAAGATTACAACCTCCCCATCTATTACTCTTAATAATGATGATACATTGCCAGCTTAAATCTAACTAGATAGTGTCAATCTCTAGCCTGTTGCATCCTGGCACCCCACTTCACACTATCTAGGCACACCTTCCATTTTCACTTACACAAAAGCAGCTGAATCATTATTTCAGTGTCCAATGATTCATTAAGACCAAGAGATATGCAAGCATTTTGGAAGAAGAAAAACTGAGACATTTTGTCAAACCGTTTGTGCTCATACTGAGACATTTATTAACAACCATTGGTGGGAAAGATTGAGCTCAACGTCTCAATACCCATCGATAAAGCAGGTATTTTGTGAAATACCTTTACAAATTTCCAGAGTACAAAACTGAATTAATAAAATAAATAAATTACAAAATCCCAGAGCAAATGTGAAGGATGGAAGAAGGCGTTGATGAGATGTACATCCAATAATACCCACAACAAACACTTGTGTCCATTACAGACATCATCCATTAAATGCTAAAAAAGTTAGCATTTTCACCCAAATAATAGTAGAATCGATAAAATCAAGAATGAATAACAGTAATATTTCTCAAAATAGTAGTTCTTATTTTCACAAGTATTCTTCCAGTTATCCGAAAAGCAAACAAACAAATAAATGCAAGCATGCACAGATCATATATAAGAGGACCACATGCATGATGCAAGAGAGGTACAAACAAAAATACGTTTTTCTTTCCCATGGATTATTCAGAATTGCAGAAAAATACCTTTACAAGCTGAGGTTCACCCATGGCAGAGGAAAATGCTACGAAGTGGAGAGTGGAGTTAGGGTTTTTTTTAGGAGAGAAGAACAAAAACAAATGAAGCTACTCGATCCGAAGCTGAGGCTGAGGTTCCCCTAGGACAAGGGAAGGAAGATTAAAAAGCCAACTACTCAAAAATAGCAGGGAAAAATGCTACGAAGTGGAGAAATTTGTTAGGAGAGAAGAAATGCTTCAGTTGGCATAAAATTAAAAAGAGAGAAGAGAAGAAATGCTACGAAGTGGAGAGATTAGCCGACTGCTTCAAAAATGGCAGGGGAAAAAGCTACCCGATTCGAAGCTAAGGAGAGAAGAAAAGCCGACTGATTCAAAAATTTATTATGAGCCAAAAAGGAAGATTCATGAGGCTGAAATTCGCCTAGGGAAGTCCAAAATGCTATGAAGTAGAGAGGAGTTAGGGTTTGTTTCGGGAGAGAAGAACAAAATGAAAGGAAGCAGAATGATTCAATTTTTTTTAATATACGCCACGGGGGCATGCCACATCAAGCGAGATGAGGGAGCAGGAAGAGGGAGCGGTGGGCGTAGCATCTTCCATCACGGGAAACTAATCCTCTAATTGTGTGGTCATTAGAGGTTTGAGAAGTGGTCCTCCCAAGATTTTATTAATAAATTCTCGTATTCTAATTGTATAAAGAGTCAAACGCAGCAACTTTCTTTTGGTGGGCCAAATTCTCGCTATAATTTCGGAGCTTGTATAGCCAAGGTCTCCTTTTGAATGTTAGGTCAATTAGTTGAATTGAAATTTTTATAAATAGTTATAAGATGAAATGGAGGAGTTAGTTTTGTGAAGTTTACCTAAAATCAGTTTAAATATATTTAGATATTAATATGAGTTTAGATATATTTGTAAAAAGTTTAAAAAAAATGTAGATCCCCGTGTGTAAAGAAATATTACATTGAAAAAAATTATGAGTTAGACATACGAAAAGATTTTAAATTGAGATAAATTTAATAATTTAAAAATTAAATATTTTAACGTTAAATTCAGTTTAGAATTAGAATAAACAGATCAATTCAGTCAAATTCCAAATTGGACGAAATCGTTGAATTGTCCAATAAATTATGCTATTGCTAATTGTGTGGTCGAACAAACCCTTTAGAGGTTTGAGAAGTAGCCATTTCAAGATTTATTTATTTATTTTTAAATAAATTCTCGTATTCTAATTTATCAGAATGTATAAAAGAGTCAAACGCATGCAGCAACTTTCTTTTGGTTGGCCAAATTCTGGCTATAATTTCTCGAGTCCAAATTGTTCAATTGTGCTATTGCTGTCGGCCGTGTACATTATTCCACTAGCGACATTCATTACAGTACTCTTAACTCGAAAGGGAGACCTGATTTGTACGTACAAGATACTCGAAAAATAGTTAGCCCCGACAAATTACAAAGTGCAGTAAATCGGTTTGGGTTACATTGAAAGTAGAATTTAGATTTAGAAAAACATAATTTTAAAATTCTATTTTTTTTAATAAAACCAACGTTCATTGAGAAAAAACTAGTTCAGACAAGACATCAGATCGATCTGATACAACAGGAGCATCTTCCACGTCTATAAGTACTTGATTACTATTGACGATAATCAAGACATTACACCAACGGCTACAAAAGCCTTACATGGAAACTAAGCCAACCTTACAAAGACCCAAGATTGCAGATCACACCAACGGACACGAAGATATATATGGAAACAACTCTCAACGGCTACAATACTAAATATGGAAACAAAGAATTATCCTCGTTTATTATTCACTTTGTAAACCTTAGTCTTCGCTTACACATCTCTGTACATTGTCTATATATATGAAATGGCTCTCTAATATGCTCTCACGTTTTGTGAGACATTGTGTCAAACAGTTTGTATTCAACTGTCTTTATGGTAATTAGAGCCTTGTGAGAACAAGAGAGTCTTACTCCCATGGCAGCTATTTCCCTATCTGTGAACAATTTTGTCACCCTCCGATTGAATCAAGGAAATTATCCCTTATGGAGAGAACAGGTAGTGGCCTTGGCCGAGAGCCAAGACCTCATGAATCATCTCACCAACCTTATCTCTCCACCTCAATTCGTGCCCATTGAGGACCCAACAAACACCACACAGCCTCAGATTAGTTCTACTTACCTCCAATGGCGGAAGGAAGACAGATTACTTCGTGGCTGGATTATCAGTACTTTATCCGAAGAATCGCTTGGCTTGGTTGTGGGTCTCGATTCTGCTTATCACGTGTGGCATGCACTTCAAGAAGCTTATGCCCAAGATTCACAAGAAAAGGAGTTTCAACTTACCCAACAATTGACATACATGCGGAAGGAGGAATCGGTTTCCCTTCAGGTACATCTCAAAAATTTTAAATCTGTGTGTGATAATCTTGCAGCAATCGGACGCCCCGTGAGTGATAAACTCAAAGTCTTTGCCCTCCTCAACGGTCTCGGTCCCAAGTATGAGCCCTTCACCACCACCATGCTCAAGCCTCCGATGCCTTCCTACTCTGAGGTGGTGCCGTTACTGCAAGGCTTTGAAACCAGAACCCAGCTGCACGAGATATACACGGCTCAGCAGAGTGTGTTTCATGTGCAGCCCACTACGTTTAATGGTTGTTGCCCAGATAACTAACACAAGAGGGGGGTGAATTGAGTTGTATTTTAAAGAAATAACAATTATAAATCAAATATACAATATAAAATATAAACAAAATATGAAACAACAATAAATATAAAGAGTAAGGGTAAGAGAGAAGCAAACTCAGTATGTTAACAAGGTTCGGCCTCACTGCCTACGTCCTCGCCTCAAGCTACCCCTTGAGGATCCCCGAATACACCTTTGAACAACACCGCTACAAAGGATCCGTGTAGAACACCCTCTACACTTGCAATCACCTTACACGTGGTGATTCAACGATTCCCTGTGTAGAACACTTTCTACAAGCACAAGGATTGTACACACCCTTTTACTGATACAAGAATTGATAATGGGTAGGATATCAGAAAACACTCCTCAATGAGTGAAATAAGAACAATACAAGCACAAACTATATCTCTCAAAATGAATAAGAGTTAAGGCTCAATGTTTAGAGAAGAGAGAATGAAAGCTTTGAATAAGAGTTGTATGCTCTTAGTGTTGTGAATGTGAAGCTCTCAAATGATCTATTTATAGGCATATGAGACTTCATATTCAAATTTAAAAAGATTCATATGTCAAAAACATCATCATTCATTTTTCAAAAATTTCAAACCTAATCTTTTTACTTTTTGCATGTGACAAAATGAGCACACTTTGNAACTTTAGTTACATAATCTTTGTTTTCTCCCTTAAAGAAACACGCAATATCAAGGAAGATAGCCTTCTCATTGTCCTCCAGTGCATCAAAGCTTATCTTAAGTATTTCGTAGATCGCTTTCTGAAGACTTCTTTGTAATTTACATATTGTGCTTTCCCATTCAGGTTTCCTTCTACGATATAGGAGAGATCCAAGCACCACTAGAGCCAAGGGAAGGCCTTTAGCGTACTGAACTACACTATTCGTGAGCTCCTCATACTCTTTTTCAGGATAAGATTTCTTGAATGCATTCCAACTAAGAAGTTGAAGAGCATTAGCATGACTTAATCCTTGGACCTCGTATTTTCTTTCTACCCCATGGGTATCTAGAACATGTTGATCTCTAGTTGTAATAATGATTTTACTTCCTAGACCAAACCAATTCTTATCCCCTGCTAATTTGTCAAGTTGTCCCGACATATTGACATCATCAAGAACTAAAAGAACCTTTCTATGGCAGAGCCTATCCTTTATAACATTAATTCCTCTATCCACATTTCCCACCTTTAAGTTGGTACTGCCCAAGGTCTCAGACAGAAGTGTTTCTTGTAATTGAACAAGGCCGCACTGCTTTGTAGTTTCTTGGATGTTAGCAAGAAAGCTGCAACTTTGAAATTGATCAGCAAATAAGTTGTATACAGCTTTTGCAATAGTTGTTTTACCTATTCCTCCAATTCCATGGATTCCAACCATGCGAACGTCATCATTCCCAACACTCAACAACTCACTCATGGCATGTATGTGAGAATGTAATCCGACTGGGTACTTCACAACATCTAAAAATGTGCACTTCAATATTCTACTTGATATCTCTTCAACAATGCTCTGGATAAAATCGGACTCATGCCTGCCATTCAAACAGGACAAGAAAATTGCTGTGTGCTGAGCTAACCAATATATGAAAATGGGCCATTAACCATGCTAATTAGCTCATCCTACAACACTTGGTCTCTTGTTATTTATTTAATTTTTTGGGTAAGTCATATTACTATTACATATCAAAAGCATTTCAGGATCAATCTAGAAATCGCTAAGAATCTCAAGCCTTTCTTTAGTGCCAAAAATATAGAGGAATTAAGATATGAAAAGAAATTGGAACTAATTAATTAAGTGCAACTACCATAAAATCAGAGAGAAATGATAAAAAGAGTGTGATCCTTGAAAAAAAGTCAAATCCAGAAAAAATAGAAAAATAAATAATTTCCTTCTCAAATTCGTTCAAACATCATTGCCAATGGTCCAGAAAACCTCTCGTAATGTTTTGAAGCAATTCACTTATTTTTTGCAGTCGCAATAAATGGGCTACAAAAAATTTTGGATTGGCAGGGTAAAGCAGCTCTCTTGTCTCAAAATTGTGCCAACATTTCTTGCTTATATCCTTCGTCAACCCCAAAGTTTTCAGACGATAAATGCTTATAGCACATCGGTTTTATGTTACAACTCAAGTATTTGAGTCCTTAGTTTATCAGAATTATTTGATATTAATGCTTGCATTAACTTAAACTGAAGCGTACCCATTGTTCAAATGCCAACCGGATAAATTGGCTACCTCTTTGAGAGCCACCTTCCACCTCAACACCCTCTGCATATCATCCTTGAATTTCTTTTCATGCATATCCATCACTTCTCCAAACTGTTTCCGCACATCTGAAGGATCCACATCGTAGAAAATCGGTCGAACCATTTGGCCAAATGATTTCCGACACTCGAGAATTTTGACGAGTTCATCTAAGCACCAAGTGGAAGTGGCGTAGTTCTTAGAGAAGATGATGATGGAAATTTTAGATTGTTGGATGGCTTCCAAAAGTGTTGCGGAGATCTCGTCTCCTTTCTGAAGATCCACTTCATCTATGAAGGTTTTGATTCCCTTTTCAAAGAGAGCATGATGTAGATGACCGGTAAAGGTATTGCGGGTATCTTCCCCTCTGAAACTCAGAAACACGTCATGATTCCAAGGATGGGAAGAAGAAGGGGAGGAGAAGGAGACATTTGGGATGGCCATGGAAGAGATTGAAATCTTGGTAGCTTCTTTGAAGGAAGAAGGGTCAGGAGTTATTGAGTGCAGAGAGACGTGAGTAAGGAGCTTTATATTAAGGAAGTGGATCAAGATGGTTTGAGTGGGTCACTGTCACTGTGTAATTAAACTCTCATGAAATTTCCTGGACATTACCAATGAAGCTGCTACTTTCAAACTGATCAGCAATTTTCTTCTTCTTTGTCAAAAAAAGGGTATGCATTACGCGTCGCTTCGAAGAAAAACTTGTCCTCAGTCATTATCTCTCCCATCTCTCTGTCTTTTACGGAAGGATCCAACAAAATTCACAACACTTGTTTTTTTTTTTTTATAGCTTTTTCTCCCTTTGCTCTGAAAATTGAAATGACCCTCATAAGAATCCATGGTTACTTTAGTGAGTACCCCGCACGTGTTTTCTTTTTGAATACCTTCCATTACATTTCTTTCACGGAAGGATACAACAAAGCTCACAACACTTGCTTGTTCTTTCTATAGCTTTTTCTCCCTTTGCTTGGAAAATAATGACCCCCGTAAGAATCCATGGTTTCTTTAGTGAGTATCCCACACGTCTTTTCTTTTTGAATACTTTTCATTACATTTCATTAAACTTTGATGTAGTCGTTCGGTATAATTCCCATGGAGAAGATAAGAAGCTTCTCCGCGTTTAACATGTAATCTAATATTGAATTAACATTAAAATCATATGAAAGGATTAATCATTTTAATAAATATTAGACGAGACTCTTTAGGCAAACAAGTCTCTGGCTTCTATTGGATGTGGTATAAGTTGATGCTATTGAATCATTGATCAGAAAGTTTCTGGTAGAACAGTTTAGAAGCTGTTTCGCGGAACTAGAATTTACAATCTAATCTTTACCCTTTGTGAATTCTGAGCCACTATGTTGGATCTCGCGGAACCAGACTATGCTCATTTTAACTTGCTAAATTGACTAAAATACTTGCATCTAGTCAATGCAGTGCTCATAAGGCACGCAGGAACCATTGCGTAAAAAGAAGTGCTAAATCATATTATCAGTTGGTTCTTAAGGATTCTATAGTGTCTATAGGTCTAGGTGATACGAGACCACCGAGGGAATGTGTTGAGATTCTTTCAAGTTGAAAACCATTAAGGAAGACAGCTTGAAATTTCTGCCTGATGTATTACCATTCCTTTATTGTTTAAGTTTCTAGACATCCCATTCTGTAATTTAGAAACATTTTTTCTTTTGTAAATACGTTCTTAGATAAAAAGTTAAATGCCTTACTTGCCTGTCCATTCTGTAATTTAGAAACATTTTCTCTTCTGGAAATACATTCTTACATAAAAAAGTTCTCTGCATTACTTGCTTCCCACAGTTTATTTATCCTCAATAACATGTTAGTATTACAGTTTCTCCACCTCTCCGCGTTTTTCTCACTGTTTTTGCTTCTGTGCATGGAAGATTACATCTTGAACCTTGACCAAAGTAGTCCATCCTGTCTGGATTTGATTCAAGAGCTGCATATATTTATATTGTTTGGAATTGTTCACTGGATAGGGATTGTTTGTGGAAGTCAAACTTCTGGTTGTCAAAAAATATATAAAACTGAAAAGTGAGATGAGATGCAATTAGCTACTTCTACAACACAAATGTTTTTTTTCCCCTGGGCTAGAATTATTGATTTATGTAGCTAGTTGGAAAGTACTATAATGGTTTGAATAAAGAGAGAAATACAGGAGTATTTTGTGCTAAGGTGTTTTGGTTGCTCAAGTTTCATCGAAAAATGCATTAGGAATTAAGCTTATCATTTCTTGAAAAATTTGGAATTAAAGATGTTTCTGATTGTTCTCAATTATGCGATCATTTGTTAGGTTGAAGAACAGAAACCCAAGAAGAAGGCTCATAGTGAAAAGGAGCCCCGGATGAAGCACCATCATAGATGTTTAAAGAATCAAAAGCATTCATCATCCAGGAAACAATCAGATTCAGAAAATGTCACTGCAGAAGGGGAAAGGGGAAGACTAGTAGACACAAGAACTCAAGCTACGATGTGCGTTCAGGTTCAGAAGATGAATCTACTAAAACAGAGAGCCAAAGTAATAAGAACCGCTGCAAGGGCTCAAGGGACAGAGTTGTCACCCTGTGAGTCATCAGGCCCAAATGCGGCAAAAGACAATGGTCAAGATGCGACCAAGAGGAATCATGACAGGTCAGAGCGGGAAAAATTTTATTCAGGTGGTCACAGAAATCTTGATGTTGTAGTACAGCCTCATAAATTGAGCAAATGGAATTAAAGTCTAAAGTAGCATGTGTTAAAGTAGAAAAAGATGCAGAAAGTTAGTTATTTTCTGTTATTGTCTTTTATTAGTATAAATACATTCAATACTTGTAATGAATTCATTCAATCCATTCATGAAAGGTTTTCATTTCATTTTTCCTCTGCTTCTATTCTGTGTTCATCAGAAAATTGACACTTGATGTTGACGAGAAGGAAAGAGAAGGCAGAGGGTATTGTGATTCAAGTCATCACAATGGGATTGAGTCACACTTCAAGCGCCACAATGTTGCTCCCAAACTTTCAGAGGTAGAGCGGGCTCCCAGGCTGCATGACATGCAAGTGGATGCTGAATTGCATGAAGAGCAAAGATGGAAACGTTTGAGGAAGGCTGAGGAGGAGGATGCGTGAGAAACTACCCAGGCCAGCTTATCTAGCGGCAGAAATTTCTTGGATGCTGCTCAGGAAAGTATCTATGGTGCTGGAAAAGGGGGAAGCTCTAAAAATAAACGAGTGTCCGTCTCCGAACTCATTATTTGTAGGGTAGGTCTGAGGCACATGAAAGAAATGCTTTTTGGCAGTAATGCTGCCTATCCTGCAGTTGATTGCTGCCTATCCTGAATAGTTTTAGCTGATAACTCCAAGTTTGCTTCTCCGCCTTGGCCCCCCTACACATGGGGTATCTCTCATGTATTTGCGTTGAACCATTTATTGAAATATGAACATGGCGAAGTGATAATCGCATTCTTTCACAATTTACATCTCCTTAGGGGCTAATATCTTCCAGCAATACTTGGCTTGAAAATGAGGTGCCAATTACTGAAATTTCCAGGTGTAAATGTTATATAACACTCGCCATGTGTGTTATATCACATTTACAAATTAAGGATGGCAATGAAAATTCAACCACTCCTTAAGGAATTAATTGGTTTGTTTTGTATCCATTATTGTGGACCCAATTGATAACGGTGTAGGATGTTGATCGCAGACCTAACACACTAATTGGACCCAAGTTCCCTGAAACCGTCATTAAGGGTGGACGAAAAATAGTTATATGTTCAAACTATGATAATATTTCGTTCGAACATAACTCATATGATGCCGTTTTTCAATAGTTACATGCGAACGTATAAAATGTTACATTTGAACGGTTCATATACTTTCGAACGTTAAGCCTACTTACGTTCGAATGTGTAAGTTATTCGTTTTAACGTTCGGGTAATAATCATTAACGTTCGAACGTGAACTGTTTTAAAATTAAAAATAAAATTCCAAATTAGAAAATATTGAGAATTAATTAATAAAAAAATACTAGATATATTAAATGATATTGTTCGTTACATAAAGTATAAAAAAATTACAAAACATGAATAAAAAATTTATTCATTTCATTACATAAAGTTACAACCATAAAATCAGAGTGTGATCCGATCCTTGAAAAAAAAAAAAAAACCCAATTCCACAAAATAATAAAATAATAATAAATAAAGAATCTTCCTTCTCAAATTCGTTCAGTATCGTTGCCAATGGTCCAGAAAATTGGGCTACAAAAGAAATTTGTTAGAAACATGCATCCATATATAGATACTATTTTTTCGGGAAAACAGCTCTCTTGTCTCGAAATTGTGCGAACATTTCTTGCTTATATCCTTCATCAACCACAAAGCTGTCAGATGATAAATGTTTATAGCACATTGGTTTTATGTTACAACTCTCAAGTATTTGAGTCATTAGTTTATCAGAATTATATGATATTAATGCCTGCATTAAATAAAACTGAAAGCGTACCCATTTTTCAAATGCTAGCGGGACAAATTGGCTGCCTGTTTGAGAGCCACCTTCCACCTCAACACCCTCTGTATAGCATTCTCAAATTTCTTTTCATGCATATCCATCACTTCTCCAAATTGTTTCCGCACATCTGAAGGATCCACATCGTAGAAAATATTGACGATAATCAAGACATTACCCCAACGGCTACAAAAGCCTTACATGGAAACTAAGCCAACCTTACAAAGACCCAAGATTGCAGATCACACCAACGGACACAAAGATATATGGAAACAACTCTCAACGGCTACAATACTAAATATGGAAACAGAGAATTATCCTCGTTTATTATTCACTATATATGGAAACAACTCTCAACGGCTACAATACTAAATATGGAAACAGAGAATTATCCTCGTTTATTATTCACTTTGTAAACCTTAGTCTTCGCTTACACATCTCTGTACATTGTCTATATATATGAAATGGCTCTCTAATATGCTCTCACGTTTTGTGAGACATTGTGTCAAACAGTTTGTATTCAACTGTCTTTATGGTAATCAGAGCCTTGTGAGAGCAAGAGAGTCTTACTCCCATGGCAGCTATTTCCCTATCCGTGAACAATTTTGTCACCCTCCGATTGAATCAGGGAAATTATCCCTTATGGCGAGAACAGGTAGTGGCCTTGGCCGAGAGCCAAGACCTCATGAATCATCTCACCAACCCTGTCTCTCCACCTCAATTCGTGCCCATTGAGGACCCAACAAACACCACACAGCCTCAGATTAGTTCTACTTACCTCTAATGGCGGAAGGAAGACAGATTACTTCGTGGCTAGATTATCGGTACTCTATCCGAAGAATCGCTTGGCTTGGTTGTGGGTCTCGATTCTGCTTATCACGTGTGGCATGCACTTCAAGAAGCTTATGCCCAAGATTCACAAGAAATGGAGTTTCAACTTACCCAACAATTGACATACATGCGGAAGGAGGAATCGGTTTCCCTTCAGGTACATCTCAAAAATTTTAAATCTGTGTGTGATAATCTTGCAGCAATCGGACGCCCCGTGAGTGATAAACTCAAAGTCTTTGCCCTCCTCAACAGTCTCGGTCCCAAGTATGAGCCCTTCACCACCACCATGCTCAAGCCTCCGATGCCTTCCTACTCTGAGGTGGTGTCGTTGCTGCAAGGCTTTGAAACTCGAACCCAGTTGCACGAGATATACACGAATCAACAGAGTGCATTTCATGCGCAGCCTACTGCGTTTTATGGTCATTCAACGGGTCCAAGCCGAGGCAAAGGGAGACCGTGGTCTTCACGTGGACGTGGCTTCTCTCAAGCCACACAGGTGGCACGGTCCACTCCTCAGCCCAGTGGGCCCAGTGGGTCAAACTCCCTTCCTACTCAAAATACACGGCTTGACCGTGCCCAAAATAGAGACAATACCAGTATACCCACTTGTCAAATATGTGAGAAGCAAGGCCATACTGCGATTAAGTGTTGGCACCGATTTGATCATGCTCTCCAACCTGATGATACACCACAAGCATTGGCTGCCCTGACACTTGAAGATAATATTCATGATGCTGAGTGGACAGCTGGTACCGGTGCTTCTGCCCACATGACAGGTAATTCAGGTATGCTTTCAAATTTACGTCAATATCTTGGTCATGATGCTGTTCTAATTGGTGATGGTAGTCTCCACACCATAACTCATATTGGTGACACATTTATTCGATCTGGTAATTCTTTTATTAAATTGAAAGATGTTTTACTTGTTCCCGACTTAGCAAAAAATTTATTATCTATTAGTCAATTAACCTCTGATTATCTTTATAATTGTAACTTTTCTGATGTTGGTTTTTCTATTAAGGAAAGGGCGACCAACTGCACATTACTGACCAGCCGACGGAAGGGTAATTTATATGTGTTGTCCCCACCCCTTGAGGCACACTTCTCAAACCGCTTTCGCACTATTTCTGAAGAAGTGTGGCATCAACGGTTGGGACATCCTCAAGCTTCCACTCTTCAAGTTTTACATTCTAAAGGTCTTATTTCGGTTATTGGAAAAAATAAAACCAACTATATTTGTGAGAGTTGTCAATTAGGAAAAATGAGCAAACTCCCTTTCTTACAATCTTCTAATAATGTTTTTCATGTATTTGATAAAATTTACTGTGATTTATGGGGACCTGCTCCCGTTTTATCTGTTGGAAAATTTCAATATTATGCATGTTTTGTTGATGCTTTCACTAAGTATATGTGGTTTACTCCTTTACGAAAGAAATCTGATTTTTTTAATGCATTTCTCTTATTTGAAAAATTAATTGAAAGACAATTTAATAAAAAAATCAAAGTTTTTCAAACTGATGGCGGTGGTGAATTCACTAACCATAAACTAAACATGCATCTTCAAAACCAAGGCATTATCCATCAATATTCATGCCCTCACACTCCTGAACAAAATGGTTTAGTTGAATGACATCATCGTACTATTCGTGAACTTGGTATGACCTTACTTTTTCAAAGTGGAGTTCCTAAATGTTTTTGAGTCGAAGCTTTCTCAATTGCTGTCTTTTTAATAAATCGTCTTCCCTCTACTACTTTGGATTTGC
This sequence comes from Carya cathayensis, assembly GCA_011037825.1. Lineage (NCBI taxonomy): Eukaryota > Viridiplantae > Streptophyta > Magnoliopsida > Fagales > Juglandaceae > Carya > Carya cathayensis. The sequence continues at coordinate 3,092,328 of QGSO01000197.1, forward strand.
AATCTCCTTTTTTTCTACTCTATGGCCATCAACCTGACTATACTTCTCTTCGTATTTTTGGCTCAAAATGCTATCCTTATACTTGGGATACTAAACAAAACAAGTTTGAACCCAAAACTCTTCCTTGTATTTTTATGGGTTGTAGTGACAAACATCAAGGTTATAAATGTTATCATCCTATCTCTCGTCGTACTTTTATTTCACGACATGTTGTTTTTGATGAGTCATCTTTTCCTTACAAACAATGTGGAAATCTTCATCTCCCCTCCACTGAAGATCAAATTTTATTTACCTTTATTGATTGGCGTTCTACTGACATATTTTCTAATCCTATGGATGCTTCTAGTACTTCTCCTATGTAGGTACCTCTATTACCACCTATTCCCACATTACAAGAAATTGACCCTATCCCCATTCCACCCTTGCCTCTTATTCCCGAGGCGCCTCCCATTCCTACTCCACTAAACCCTCCACCTTTCCCTACTCATCCACCCAGCTCCCCCCCTCCTCCTCACCCCATGGTAACCCGATCTCAAGTTGGGATCCGCAAACCTAATCCTAAGTATGCCCACTATCACTCCCTCATTGAAATTCCCAAGGAACCCAAGACTGTCCGTTCTGCTCTTAACCATCCCGGTTGGACCAACGCAATGAATGAGGAAATTCAGGCTCTTCATACGAACAAAACTTGGACTCTTGTCCCTCATCAACCACACATGGATGTTATTGGCTGCAAGTGGGTCTTTAAGACAAAAATCAAAGCGGATGGTTCCTTAGATCGACTTCAAGCTCGTCTTGTAGCTAAGGGATTCCATCAAATTGATGGCATTAATTATACTGAGACCTTCTCTCCTGTCATCAAACCATGCACTATACGGATTGTCCTCAGCCTTGCTCTTGTTCATAATTGGGATATTCGCCAACTCGATGTCAAGAATGCTTTTCTCCATGGTGATCTTCAAGAAGACGTGTTTATGGAACAACCTCCAGGTTTTATCCATCCAACTCTTACCTCTCATGTGTGCAAATTAAATAAAACATTATATGGGTTAAAACAAGCACCTCGTGCTTGGTTTGATAAATTTAGTAACTTTTTAATTGCTTATGGTTTTACATGTAGTTCTGCTGACCCATCCCTTTTTATTTACATTTCACCTCTAAGCACAATTTACTTACTCCTTTATGTCGATGATATAATTCTCACGGGTTCCAACCCCACACACCTTACTACTTTTATTCATGCTCTTGGGCAACAATTTGCAATGAAAGATCTTGGTCCTCTACATTATTTTTTGGGAGTTCAAGTGACTCGCAATTCAGATGGCCTTACACTATCTTAGGCTAAGTATGCCCTTGAAATTTTAGATCGTGCTCAAATGAAAGATTGTAAAGCAATGGGTACACCTATGATGCCCAAAACTAAAAGACTTAACAGTGATGTTCTTTTTCCTGATCCGGCTTACTATCGTAGCATTGTTGGAGCCCTTCAATATCTCACTCTTACTCGCCCTGATTTGGCATTTAGTGTTAATTTTGTATCTCAATTTTTGCACTCTCCCACTATGGCTCATTACAAAATGGTAAAGCGTATCCTTCGTTACTTGCATGGTACTCTTGATACCAGTCTTCATTTTAGTTCCCATTCTACACTAAACCTCTGTGCCTTTTCCGATGCAGATTGGGCCGGTTGTCCTCTTACTCATCGCTCAACTACAGGTTATTGCATTTTCCTCTGCAGTAACTGCATTTCCTGGTCTGCCAAGAAACAAAATACAGTATCCCGATCTAGTTCTGAAGCAGAATATCGCGCAATGGCCAGCACCACTGCCGAACTTACTTGGATTTCTTTTCTACTGCGAGATCTTGGTGTTACTCTCCCTTCAGTGCCAATTCTTTTCTGTGACAACCTTAGTGCATTACACATGACTGCCAATCCTGTTTTCCATGCACGTAGCAAACATATCGAAATCGATTATCATTTCGTACGTGAACGTGTTGCTTTAGGTCTCCTCCATACTTGACACATTCCAGCATCTTCATAACTTGCTGATATTTTCACCAAGCCTTTTGGTCGACCTGCGCTTCAATCTTTACGGACAAAACTTGGCCTTATACTTCGGCTCAGTTTGCGGAGGAATATTGACGATAATCAAGACATTACACCAACGGCTACAAAAGCCTTATGGAAACTAAGCCAACCTTACAAAGACCCAAGATTGCAGATCACACCAACGGACACAAAGATATATATATGGAAACAACTCTCAACGGCTACAATACTAAATATGGAAACAGAGAATTATCCTCGTTTATTATTCACTTTGTAAACCTTAGTCTTCGCTTACACATCTCTGTACATTGTCTATATATATGAAATGGCTCTCTAATATGCTCTCACGTTTTGTGAGACATTGTGTCAAACAGTTTGTATTCAACTGTCTTTAATTACAAGATAAAGCTTGCTTTGCTAAATGATCAGGAGCAACTTGATTGGAATCCCTTCTATTATTCTCTTGCAGATCGAATTAGCACTTGATTAATCATTTTGTCTAAATTCGCGTAAGATGAGCCAATTGGTTTACTTGTGGCGGCTTCCTTCGCCAAATTCTTCCATTCTTCAACTTTCTTCCTCAACTCTCTCCCCTTTTCTCCCAGCATCAGATCTCTCACAAGGCTCTCTATTTTCTCTCTGCTTGCATCTCCCTCAATCTCCATGCCCACGCCCCATTCATTGCAAGAGAACCTACAATTGGTTTGTTGCTCAGCAACGAGCGGCCAACAGATCATTGGCACTCCGCTGCTCAAGCTTTCGATCGTGGAATTCCATCCGCTGTGCGTCAGAAATCCTCCAACGGACGGATGGCTGAGAACTTGTTCTTGAGGACACCAAATTGCCAAAAGACTCCTTTCTTTGGTCTATGCCAAGAACTCAGGTGGAAGAATGGACAAATCACCCTTCACGAGATCAGGCCTTATAATCCACAGGAATGTTTGATTACTATTTGCAAGTCCGCAAGCAAAATCAATTAATTGCTTCCTTGTCATGACCGTTATGCTTCCAAAATTGACGTAAACAACGGAGTTGGGTTCTTTTTTGTCCAGCCATTCCAGACACGAATATTCTTCTTTCCATAGGTTTGATCCAATTGATTTATATTCACCATACGGGATCTGGTTTAGGAGAAGTTGTAGGGGACCGACGGCGTAAATGGGGGGAAACATGGATGAAAGTGCGTCCAAAACTTCTTGCTCTAAGGTCTCAAACGTATTAAAGATAAGAGCAGAAGCCTTTCGAGCTCTCTCGCTTTCGACCATTGCAAAACTTAACAGAAATTCATCAGGATCTGTGGTTCTAACGAAACTTGGAAGATCTCTGAAACGGATACCTTTCATACCAGGAATCCAATCTATGACCATATCCAAATACCCATTGGTTAAATAACGGGCATCTGCACATCAAAGAAATTGGACAGTCGATACATCAGATCAGTTCATGACAATAGTCAAAGTTCTACTTTCAAGGTTAGTGTTTAGCCGTAGATGAAACGAGAATTAGCGGCTATGAAAATAAAAGAATGAAGTTGTACTGGATTGGTAAGTTAGTAGTAGTACCTTTGAGTGGTGTAAGACCTTCCTCCACGAGACGGCGATATTGAGCGTAGCCCATGAAACCACAGGCACTGGTCGTCCAGAAAAGAACCTCAGGGACGCCCAGTTCTGCTGCTGCGTCAAGAGTGAAACTCATGATACCGTCGGAAACTATGCAAGAGACCGGAGGTACGTTTGAAGAAGAGGTGTCGTTCAGTTTCCGAAGAAGGTTTTTGAAGGGAGTTAAGCAATGTTTTTTCGTGGATTTGCACAGGGACCGAATGTCCTGGGTGGCTTCGGCATCGGACTCAGGAAGGCCGTCGGGGATTGTTGTGAATCGGAAGGAGGGAATGCCGTCGAGAGAGTTGGGACCTCGGGATTTCAAGAGACGTCTGTGGTTGAACTCTATGTTGACGAAAGTGATATCAAAGCCTCTGTAGTGCAGGAGTTTGGCCAAGTTTAACATCGGTTTTATGTGGCCTTGAGCTAGGTAGGGGATGCAGACTACATGGGGCTTCTCCATTAATTGAGGCCTTGGGAATCAACACAGTCTCTCTCTCTCTTGGCACAGATCAATTGAAAATGGGATAATCTTGGAGAGAGAATTGGCTTGGTTTTTATAGAGCTAGTAAGTGAAGTTACCTAGTCCTCCTCCTCCTCCACCTTTGCCACCTCAAACCCCCTAGAGATTTGGAAGTCGGCCATAAAATCTTTAATTTTATCAGCCGAAGCGTGCTATGGTCAATCTACCGCTGTCATTTACAAATGAGAAAATCTTGAGAGCAGCCACTATTTAGTAGTAGCCATTGCACACATTACGTGTTAGTGAACCGGTTCTACCCTAAATAACCCCATTCCTTCGAAACCCCTCAGTCCCGCGACTTTTCTACAGCTCCCCCCTCTCTTCACAGCCTTCGACCCCCTCAGTCTCTCGCATTGCCCCCTCATCCCAAGACCCTTCTTTTGCGGCTCCCCCTCCCTTCACCCATGAGCCTTCAACGCCCTCAATCTCACGATGGCGACACGGTTGCATACTCGGTCTCGCGATGGCGACGCAAGCCTTCAGCACCCTCAGTCTCACGATGGCAACGTGGTTGCTCCCTCAGTCTCACAATGGCGACGCGGTTCCCCCTTAGTCCCACAACGCTTCTTCTGCAGCTCCCATTCGCTGTGATTTCTTGGTTTTTTATTTGAATGTCTCTAAACCCCAAATTGATAATAATCTAGGGTTTTTGTTTGTGACTTGCCCCAACCCACCCCACCCTCGACTTCTCTGTGATTTCTTCCTACAGATTTCTTGGTTTTTGTAATTTGCCCCAAATTGATAATAATCTTGGGTTTTTGTCCATGATTTGAATTTGGTGATGGTATAGCGTTAGTGGAGAGGTGGGATGCAGATATGCTAGAGAGTTGAAAATTTATTATCACTGGTTGATGTGCGGAATAAATGTCATTAGTGACAGAAATCTCACAAATTTTGCTTCACTATGGAGATCAAGTTCAATCAATGTCATTATTTCCATATGAGAATCTTGAGTTATATGCTCTTTCAACTTCTATGAACTTCATTGCCTACTATTAATCTATCGATTACAAAACTAAATAGACATGAGTTGAGAAAATCTAAGCATCTCTATTTCAAGAGAGTTGGATTGCATGCCAGTACAATGCAATAGCTGATTTAGTTCCAGTACGATGCAATGGCTGGATTGCATGCCGATTTCGCTAATGTGATAGGATCAATGGTATGTTGTAAAGGGATTTGATGTGTTGCTAAATAGACATGAGTTGAGAAAATCATAATGCAATGGCTGGTCCACATTTATATGTATGTCCATACGTATTTGGGTATTTGTAAAGGGATTTGATGTGTTGTTTCCATTATGATTGTTTTGGTTACCCTATTATGAGTAATGTTTATCTTTTTTATTTTTGAATTTTCTCTTTATTATTTGATTATTCATAACATACCATTGAGAAGATATAGCAGATTGCTCTATTTCAAAATATGTCATTGAGGTGTTCCACTTTATGTGATCTATAAAATGGCTACCTTAAGTTTCATTACGATAGATGATTTTTGCTATAACCTTTTTTAAGTTGCCATGAATAAGTTGTGTCCTGTTTTTAATGGTGGTAGTAGGATCATGAAGTTGGTGTTTTAGTTGCTACCAAAAGTATCTTATCTCATGTGTTTGAAGTGCCATTCCAAGCTTGTCTTCCAAATGGCCCACATGTTTCTTGTTTTATTGTTTCTTACTGTGTGCAGGGAGATACAAAGTGTGAATTCTTCGTATGTGCGGATATGCTCCTTTTGCTTCACTATAGAGCCCTCGAAACGATACATTATCTCAAGTCAAGAATAGAGATTATTTTTTCTAGCCTTAAAATCATTAAAGTAGAGATCACATGAACATGGTATACATCCAACTTAAAATCATTCAAATGTAGCAATCTTGTCTCTCTCAAGATATACAAAGATCACGGCATGCTTAGCAACCACATACCAAAATCCAGTTTTCTAAATACATAGCCTCTCTGTTTCCTTACAATGCCAACCACATGACATGAATGAATATTGTGAGATCCAATCCAAATCTTTGCAAAAAGAGTAACATCTTGAGTGAATCCTTTGACAACCCTTTGGATGCAACCCCACCAAAAACACCATGCAAGAACAGAAGTATGGTGTTGGAAGCTCAGGGGTTGGATAAGCAAACAGCAACAAGAGGCCTAGGGCAACCCAAAATGAAGTACCTGCAACAGTAGAGTGCATACTTAATGAAAACACAAAGCCAAGTTGCTGAATTTGAAAATGCATGTCCTATCTCTTTTTAAATCCAAAATATTCATGAAGCTAAAACAAGACTATGTTTGAAAAAAATACAAATCATAAAGCCAGCTTTCCTAAGCATATGCACGAAGCTTTCAAGTAATGCTCTAATTGGTTGACGTGAATATAGCTTGTATGTTGGAAAAGTACAATCTGAACATGGGCCTGGATAAAGAAGCTTGCACCATCGATCATGAGGCATGATTTGTAAGCCTCTGAACATGAATTAGACACATTCGATGCCCCATAAGCGAGCAAGACCTTTAATATATTATTTTTGATAAGAAGACCTTTAATACATTATGCACACTTATGCCCAAATTCCCTTAAAAAAGAACCTACTAAACGCCCTGCTAAATTTGCCTAGATGACCACCACCTACATAAAACAGAGGGAAAAAAGGTCAAATGAGGGACAGAAATCTGGTCCCAGATAAGCAAACCGTGTTAAGAGTATGAGAAGAGGGCAATCCATATTCCATTGCATTATCTTCCTCGCCTTTCGTGGCAGTTATTCTCGTAACAGGTGGTGAACTGGCCACTGAGCCTTATAACTGATACCACATCCTAAACGCCACACAGTATATTCACAAAGAAGCTCCTTCTAGTAATCACCTAAACAAGAAAAAAAAGAATTAGAAAAAGTTATTGGGATAGGAATAAAAATTACTATAGACATTAGGATACAAATCGAACAACAAATCGATATTTAGGAGTATTATACTTGTTCTTATCCTGATTAATTAAGTGAATCCGGGCCCGGTAGTCAGTCTTCCCCTCTAGAAATATTCAGAAAATCTTATTGTCAGAATAGAAATAACACCAACTTAAGAATTATAACCATGAATCATTAAACACAATGCATACCTCGTCTTCTCTTAAACTTGACTTGAAATCGCTTGAAGTAGGCCTTGGATTTTTAATTGAGCTTTATCTTAGGTTGGTTAATTCTTAATTTTCTGTACGTAGCTCATGATCAACTGGCTTTAATTGAAATTTACTTGCAAAAAGAAAAGTCTCAAACCAGAATCAAAAACAATGAGAACTATGTTTGAGAACAGATCATCGAAGAATGATCAAATTGAAGCAACGAGAAGGGTTGAAGTTACAGAGCAGCTAACAAAGTAACGAATGTGAAAATCCTAAGTGAAAAATCACTTGCTATATCATTACAATCCATTGTCAGTTCATAAAATGCTATATTATTTAGAGTATAAGTTGAGAAAAGGAAATGACACCATAGGAAAACTTAAAGATCTTAATTTTAAACAAAAAATGAATGGCTGTAAATAAGCCTAATGTAATCAAAAGTGGTCTCATTGCCCGGTGAAATAAGCCTAATGTATATAAGCCTACTGCCTTAACTTGTGTTCCTTTTGGGGAGATAACTCCAAAATCATCAAGAGTAGGTCTCTCCATATTTACAATTGGTGAAACATCCTTGCTCTGATCTTTAGGGTCAGAGTCTATTGGTGCCACAATTTCCTTATCAACATGCGGCATGGTTTCATTACCATCTTCTTCAATTTTAGCATTATAAAAAAAATAAAGGCTGAAGAATAACAAGGACTGAACAATAAGTATTGTAGAGCTTGGCTCTATTCAATCTTTACTCTCCACAAGTTTCCAAAGACAAAAAATAAGATTTGGGTTGAACACCCTCAAGGGACACAGGGCATTCCGATGATGGAGGCAAATCTTTATCCAATTTTTTCAATAAAATTTAAAATAATAAAGAAACCAAACAACAGAGAACAAAAAATTACCCCAAACAGTGTGAGAAAGAACTAATAGTGCCAATTAACCTCCACAAGCATCGATTAGGGCTTAGAAGCAAAGAAACGAAAGAGGAATTAACCTCCGCAGAGCTCAAGGCTAAATCAGTCCATGCGGTTCATCCTATTCATACCTTAATTCAGATGGTCATTGCGGGGTGGCGCTGGGCAGGCAACTCGACGTTGGTGCTGGGGCGACACGGGATGTGTAAATTCAAGGGGCGACAAAGGAGGAATGAGCGGCGGCATAGAACAAAGGGATGGGCGGGGTAGGGTGGTGCTGGACTAAGAGATGGCCGTCGTTGGGTGGCGTTGGGCAGGCGACCCGGGTGCTAAAGACGCAGTTCAATCTAAAATTTGAAATTCACTGACGGGGTAAAACAAGCATTTCAATCGACGTACATCAAACAAAACGCACGTTTTTTTTAAGAGCAACAACGTAGGGTGTGCACTTGTCACAACCCCCAGGAGATTTGCCCGGGACCACACCTCGGCACGACCCATGGAGGGTTAGGACAGTCACATGGCTAGTCTGCTTGCATGCCTTGGCTCAAACCATGACACGCAGCGGGCGAGCATGGAGGTTACTGACCGCGCACAGACCATGCGTGCAGGCTTGCGCGTGCCCTTGAGCGTGCATCTGCGCGCATGCATGCGTGCCCCCACACCACCTAGCGAGGCCAGTGGAGTGTCCCCACAGGCACGCCATCCAACGCACGGCTCCAGCTCGTGCCTTGCAGAGCAGGTTAGTGGCACGCCTCGCGGCGTGTCATCCAGCACATGGCTCTAGCCCATGCCTTGCGGAGCAAGTCAGTGGCATGCCCACCAGGCATGCCATCCAGCGCATGGCTCCAACCCATGCCTTGCAGACTCAGCGCCCAGGCCACCAGCCTGGGCCATGCCATGCACCATCATGGCTTACCTTCAGCAAGCCATGCCCACCATGCCGTGCACCACCATAGCTCACCATCAGTAAGCCATGCCGAACCACCCTGGCTCACCATCAGCCAACCATGCCGCACACCACCATGGCTCACCACCGAGCAAGCCATGACCGCACCACCTGACCATGGACCAACCTGACCACCGTGCACCACCTAGCCCACCATGGGCCATGCATGCCACGGCTAGCCTTGGTCCATGGCCATTATCTTGTTATTTATTTTATTTATTTAATTTACTTTAATTATCTATTTTCTAGGGACCTATTGGGGGTTTCCAATTTGTTTTTCTTATAAATAGGATCTCCTTCATTTGCTTCATTATCTTTTGGAAAACTCCTAGAGGAAAGACTATTGTTTGAGAGATCATAAACTGGTGCCTTTGCACTTAGGCTTTTTGGGTGCAATTCGTGAATCCCAAAGAGAGAATCACACTTTGCAATTCTTTGAATAAGTGTGATTCAATCTATCTTGTTCTTGCAACTTGGTGCAATTCGTGAAGCCAAGTTGTGTTTATCAATCTATGAGGTTTATTCATTACTTATGCAATCCGTGAATCAAGTACTGATTGATCCCTTTATGTGTTTGTTCATTCAAGTTCATTAGTATTTTGCTATTGTTCTTGAGTGTTCTTCGTGTTCTTGAGTGTTCTTCATTGTGTTCATGCATGTTGTTCATTTTGTTCATGCGTGTTCATCATTGTTCTTGAGTGTTCATCATTGTTCTTGAGGTGTTCATTGTGGTTTTGGCTCATTCAATCCGTCCACCCCTCAAAATCGCCCACCACATGTGTTAGTCCACTTTCCATAGTTGTTTGCTCCATCAATCTTGCCCTAGCCGCCCACTCTAATTCCAATTAAGATTCCTATCATTTAGGAATCCTAATTGATTCCTAAAATCACTCCCATAATCAGCCCTTCATATCTCCATCATATCCCAAGATTTTAGGAAGGTCATCTCCAAGATTCTAGGAAGTTTGACTTCTAAGATTTTAGGAAACTTCCTAAAATCCCTCCCATCATCAAATTTCTGCCAGCCCTAGTATCCCCACTCCACATCACTCATCTTCAATCCTAGCCACCCATCTTACATTTTCTAAACCCTAAACACATCATCCAAACTCTAAGCCTAACTTCCAAGTGGCGCCTACACTAGCACACACTTGTGCCGTGCGCCCTCACCCTTGAACCACACAACCCTTCATCTTCCATCACTTCATCCACCCATCTTAGCCTAAACACTTAACCCAACCATCCCCAAATGGTCATATTGACCACCTTTGCACGCGAGCCAAGCAAGAGAGGAACCAAGACTCGGTCATCACAAGGCCACCATTGGCGTGGAAGACTTGGTGCGTGGGGTCTAGACCGAGGACCCCAACAACACTGTATGTAGCACTATAGTGGCTGCTCTATAGAATTACTCTTAATAATATACTGACTTCAATGAATCTACACCATCGACATAAAGTAAACAAAGCTACAGATAAATTAATAGGGGGTGCTTCTGGATCCGAATCCCTTTTTTTCTTTTTTCTTTTTCTTTTTATTTTTATTTTAAAGGGGGTGGGTATCCGCGCAGATAAATCTGACACAAATACGGGCGTATAATCGAATTTGGGCATATGTTAAATTTGAATATCCGGTTTTATACCTTTTTTTAAAATCTTATTAACTTTTTCTAAAAGACTATTTGGGCTTTTTTATGTTTAAAATCTTATTAAGAGGATTGTAGTTGGACTCATTCTATATTTATTATTTAAAAAAAACCGTGAAAAACTCATTATTCTGAACTTATTTTGGGCCTTTTATGTACAAACTTTTTTAAGCTTTTTAAATACATATTTTATAATTCTTTTGTGTTACTTATTTTTTTAGATTTTAATTTTAAAAAAAAACTTTATAGCCAATTCAAATTTTTACAAGAGAAAGATATAAATAATGTTGAAAAAATACATGCAAGAAATAAATATAAGTCAATGGCAGATATTTAATATTTTCTCCGCCAAAGCTATTTTGTCGCTATGATAGCTCCTTCTAGTTATGACTAATCCCTTTGAAGCTAATGTGGACCTTTGACCAGAAATTAAATATCTTTCAATCCCCAAATTGAATAGAAAAACTAAGAAAGAAATGCAAGCAGTTTATTGCATAAAAAATGAAAAACCATCCAAAGCTCATGCCCCTTTCAGTCCTGCAAGAGAAATAAAAGAGACTTCAAAACCCCTGTTCACTCAAGATTGGAAAGTGATTGGCCTAAGTAACTTATTATGAAATTAATTAACTGCCCCCTCACTAAAATATTACTAATTCAGTGAGTTCACTAAAAATATTCATAGTTTTAGATGCTGCATTGTAACATTTTTTAAAAGTTAGTCTAAAAACAAGTAAATGTAAGTCTATCTGCATTGGGTTAATCCAGACATTTATTAGTGTGGTTTTAAGAGTCATTTGTCTAGTGAAAACAAATGACAGAGGATTTGTTCGTCATTGCAGTAGCCTCCATCTTTGACTTGACCATGTGATGTCTTGACTATACTTTGAATGGATCAATAGCTATAGTTGTCTGAGGTCACCTCTAGACAGTAAAGTAGCACCGATCGTAATAAAATTCAGCTGTCAATGTAGTGATTGTTAGCCCGGTCAAAAGGGGCAACGTTAATACCGTCAATAGAGGATCTCTTCGGACCCTCGTTTTCCTGATTGAGTTATCCAAAATTGAATAAGTACAACCAAAAAGCAAAATATGTTATAAACTATCTTGTATTGTATGACCATATTTATCCGTCGTTATTGACTAAGTCGTAGTCGTCAATTAAGACTTTTGTACCCCTATATATATGGGTGTTTCTAAGTTCAGATTACAGATCAAAGAATGGCTCTCTCTCATTCTCTCTCTATCTTTGAAACTCTCTCTGTTTTGATTGATTTACAACACGTTATCAGCACGAATTTGCTCTCTCCCGATTCTGTAACTTCCAGCCTTATCAGCAGCCGCCTCATCTTCTTCAACTCTCAACTTTTCTTCTCTCTTTCTCTGAGATCTATTTCTGATGTTGCTGCTGCTGAGGCCGCGTCCTCCCCTTCATGTTTTTGATCTCCCTCATGAAATCTAGCTCTTAATCCATGGGTAATTTGTTGCGTAACCCCCCCAGTCACTGACGATATCAAGGAAAAGAACAATAAGCCAAACCCGTTTGCGACTGATCACAGCGGGAGCCTAAAGTTCTAGGTATTGAAGTAACCAACCGTCTGTGAGATCAAACTCCAGTACGAGCTGGGCCGCTGAGAGTTCGGAATCACCAAACTATACACCGACAGGGCCACCGGCGAGATCATAGAGCACATAGAGCACGGACTCTCTGCTGCTTGATTTCTCAAGTTTTAGAGTTTGAGACCATCTAGATCTCCACCGCCGTCTCTCTTGCTTGTTAAGCAATAACCCACATCTCCAAATGCCCAGAGACTTGCGCTTGATCTATGTAAGGAAAGTAGCTAAGCGGATCTGGTTTCCAAAACTTGGATCCGGATCTGGTAGTATCTCCCTTCAACTCAGAGGCTCTTTCCCTCTCTGGACAATTGTGTGTTGAAATCGGCGCTGGCGAATAGAGCCGAAGTGATACCGGTTACATCCTTGACAGTCAACATCGAGTAACAGACATGTTGACCGTTTTCGCGCACAGTCACCTTGCTGGTGCCGAGATCGACGGGATAGTACGGGAAGTTCGACAGGAGAAGTAGCTCTCTCCGTTGACTCCTTCTCCAAATCTGATCTGATCTGCTATACTCTGTTCTATTTTCTGTTACTTGTTTTCTGTTTTCTCAGCTCCAACCTCGTCGTCCATTAAAGGTGGATCCCGTCCTTGTCGGGGAGATGCGATATTTATCAATTGGGCGTTCGTTTGTGGTTAACTGGCCTTCTGTCATTCGGGCCCTCGCAATTTACCAGGCTTTCTAACATCTACGACATGGGCATCAAGAAAGGTGAAATAATTTTTTTTTCGTTTAGACCAGAGGGTAGCCAAATCAGGCTACCGACAGCACTATAAGTCTATATTATAAAAGTCATGCGTTATTCATATAATAAACTAAGACAATGAGATGTGCTTTCATCATTCAAGAAAGATTCGAAACCTGACCTCAATAATTCAAAGCTAGAGTTTTAGCTATGGTGAGGCGAGATAATGATCAAAGATAAACTTCCTTTATGGAAGATGATGACACATGGGATGACATAAGGATCCAGATCAAATCAACTTTAAAGAAGATAAGCTTTCTTTATATTATATATATATATATAGCTTCTAGATTTATTTTAAATTAAATTCTTAGACTTTATTTGGCATCTCTACATTTTTTGCTCATATTAAGTTCCAACTACTTTAGTTGTAATAATTTGACTTTTGACAAGCAAAAGAGAATAGATTGGCACCGACAAGCAAAAGCACGGAAAAGGTAATAACTTATTAAATTCTATGTTTATTTATATAGTTTACATACAAGTTTTATTTATTTATTTTTATATACTTGTTATGAATTATTGATGATAAAATTTATCTCGGAATATAAATTGAGCATCCCTGAAGGATTAATGCTCTGAACCGATGATAAGATCTATCTTGGAATAGAAATTCAGCATCCCTGAAGGATCGCTTTAAATCAATAATTTTATTGAGTATCTCATAATAAAGGATCTATTGATTCTGTGAGATAATTTAAATGAGTAATATGTGTACCAAAAGGCTCATTATGATTTATGCACCTGAAGTTGCATAATTGAAAGTGTGTTGAGAAGAACCACTAAAGAATATATGTTTAAAATGAACGCCTCGAATGTGCTCCTGAAGTAGCAATATCTAGTGTAAAAGTTCATAATATATTCTAAATTTATATCTGGTTTTCTAGTGGTTAAGCAACATGCATAATGAGATTTTGCTAAGAAATCATGAGCCACGTCCTACTAGTTCCACATCATTCCCTGAAGTGAATGAAATTGGATTTATATCATTCCCAGAAGAGAATGACGAATTGTTTTCAAAGAATCCAAAAGATTGGACGTGGTGATGAATATATTTATAGTATTTCAATGATTTCGAGCCAGAAGCTCGTATTGAAAATATTATCAGCTTTCTCTTTGAGATGATATTATACAACTATTGAATCAAATATGTTGATGAATCAAAAGTGATATGATTCAGAATATTTGTATTTTTTCATGATTATCTTGATCATCCAAAATCAATTACGATAAGTCGAATGATTTTCATATGGACGTCCATAAAAGAACCAGAAGATTCTTTTACTATAAAGTTTTACCACCAGAAGTGGAAAGAAAGTTTTACCACCAGAAGTGGAAAGAAAGTTTTACCACCAGAAGTGGAAAGAAAAATTTGCTAGAAGCAAATAAGATGAAATAATTCGACGTTATCATGATTATCATAGGTGAACTGGAAGTTCATATGATAATTAATTTATGGATGCAAAAAGATAAAAGGTCTCATATTCTAGCTGCTAAAATCCCAGTGAGGATTGAAGTCCCTGCAGGGCAATTAAGAAAGTTAGCAGTCTAATGAACATAAGACATGCCTGAAGCATGTGAGACCTATTGATACAAATGAAAGCATCTCGGAAAGAGAAAAGCACAAAGAAAAGAAACCGGTGCTCCTGAAGAGTCCTTACCCACAAAACAAGCAATAAAGTCCATCTAAACTCTCTATACAAAATTCTCTCATAATGAAAACTCCTGAAAAGTATAATACTCCTGAAGAAGTTTTCATGAAATGTCTTCCCTTGAAGAGGGACAGGTACCTGAAAATAACGAGATCTCGATATTACATTTCATGAGTAATTGAGAAATTATAGAGAGAAATAAAACCGTTGTCGATAACGTATTTTCATATGAGATGGCAATTGACATTACCAGAAGTAATGGAGAAAGTGAATCAAGAATCGTCGAAGAATACCAACGTAAAATATTGGCCAAAATAGAAATAAACAATTCCTGCAGAATTGTTATCATGTGATGCATATGGACTTGAAGTCCAAACACCTATGAGGTGATGCTTGTTGAATATCAGTGGGTATTTGTATAAAGGAAATGAAAATGTGATATATAAATCACGAATATATTTCCTGCAGAAATAATATTGATATATTTCTGAAGTTAAAAAGATCATATTGAGATTTGTATTAACTTGATAGTTACCAAGAATTTGGGTATGCATGAAGCATATAGTCCTGAAGTACATATTCTATCAAGTCTTAAAATCCTTATATGATCTAATGCAAGCTAAATACATGTGGAACATACTATTTTTATATATTTTCAGTATTTATATTATCTTTTATTGCAGTTTATATAGATAATTTAAATGTCATTGAGGCTCCAGAAGAGCTCATGAAAACTGCAGAAAGCAGGAATTGATTATGAGGCTCCAGAAGAGCTCATAAAAACTGTAGAAATCAGTGATTGATTATGAGCTCCAGAAGAGCTCATGAAAAATGCAGAAATCAGGGATTGATTATGAGGAAAAATAATCTCCTGTTATGGATGCAATCACATTCAGATTTTTAACTAATTTGGTAGTTACAAAAAGATTGGATATGCAGTTAATGGATGTGCTCACTGCATATTTATATGGGTCATTAGACCAAGGCATATATATGAAAATCCCTGAAGGATATAAAATGCTTGAAGCTTGTTATCTGGTTACATCCAGAAAACAATCCGGATACATGTGGTATAAATGCATTAGCGAATATTTATTGAAAGAAGGATTTGAAAGTAATCCAATATACCCATGTGTTTTTATTAAGAGATTCCGGATTTGTTATTATTGCGGTTGATGATTTAAATCTTCTTGAAACTCCTGAAGAGTTCAGAAGAACTGCACATATTTGAAATATAAAACCCTTTCGATTTCAAGGGGAAGATAAATGTGCATGAGAAATAAAATAGAGCATCCAGAATAGCTACCAGAAGATAGAAACACAAATATGAATATTTGTGAAATATTATTTTATTATCTTGAAGAAAAAAAATTACAGAAATTTGAGGCATTTCGCCTCATTCTTTAAACGCTCTTGTTCTTCAAGAATCTGCATGGCATCTCTGTCTAAAGGAGTAGCAATCTAAAAGAAGATTTAAGCAGAGATTTTAATTTCCTATTCTCTTGCTTTATTGTTCTATCTTCACGTTAGACTCCTGAAGAAGTCGCTGAAGGATAGAAATTTTCTCATGGAGTTTGTCCAAATCATAAGGTTTGGATTGTAGTCGCTGAGAAAATGCATAAATAGTTGAAGAGTAATGGGCACCGAGATTTACAAGCTCATAGATAGCTTCAACATCTGACTTATTAGTCAGATTAGCACCTGTGGTAGAAGCAGGAACAGCTGATGAGCTAGGTGCATAATACCTTATATATTGGCCATGAGAAGATTGCTGAGCCATTGCAGAAAAAGAATGCAGAAAGAGATTGCAGAATAAAAATACAGAAAGAGATTGCAGAGTAAAAATGCAGTATGATTACAGAAAAGTGAAGAAGATGAGATGCGAATGAAGATGAGCTGAATATCTCTTTTATAGAGAAAAATTAAGCACCTCTATTGATTCACGGTATCTCTCGTGAAGGATCTCTCTACAAGAGACGAGGCGTAGCATCATAGCCCTACGGCGCTTGACAGCAGATGTAGCATTATAGACCTGCGGCGCCTGACAGGTACATAAGAACTGTAAAATCCCGCAATGCTTATCTGGCCTAAAAAGATGGCCACCGTTTTTGAATATGGAGGTTTGCGGCTTAATTTTGATAACTCCTCCAGTAATTATGTTATTTACAAGAATTCCAGAAGAGTACAACTCCAGAAGAGTAGTGAATTCAATATTAAAATGATCTTGGATCAATATGGTGAATTTCACTATAAAGTCTGGAAGCACTTTTATATGGATAAAACTCATCCCCTGAGTACTCCAATGGTTGCTCGATAATTTGATGAGCAGAAAAATCCATTTCGTCCTTGTGAAGAAAATGGAGAAATTCTTGGTCCTGAAGTACCTTATCTCCAGTTCAATTGAAGCCTAGAATATGTGATTATTTGGATCAAGTCCACAATTAGATGGATATACAGATGCGAGTTATCTATCAGATCCACACAAGAAGATCATTGCAATTCATGAGAAGAAAGTTGAAATTGATGTCAAGAAGATACGGTCAAGTAATAATCTGGCAGATTTATTCACTAAAGCATTACCAACTGCAACATTTAAGAAGATTGTGCAGAACATTGGAATGCGGAGACTTGAAGACATATTATCATGCACTTTTCAGGGGAAGTAATGTCTTGAAAACTTGTGCTGATTGTACTCTTTTTCCTTCACTAAGGTTTTATCCCACTGGGTTTTCCTTTGCAAGGTTTTAATGAGGCAATCCTAAAGCACTTGGCGGTACACATGAATACTGTACTCTTTTTCCTTCGCCATTGGTTTTTTCCCACAGGGTTTTTCCTTGGCAAGGTTTTAACGAGACATATTTTTTAAATATGGTCATCCAAAGGGGAAGTGTTATAAACTATCTTGTATTGTATGACCACATTTATCCGTCGTTATTGACTAAGTCGTAGTCGTCAATTAAGACTTTTGTACCCCTATATATATGGGTGTTTCTAAGTTCAGATTACAGATCAATAAGAATGGCTCTCTCTCATTCTCTCTCTATCTTTGAAACTCTCTCTGTTTTGATTGATTTACAACAAAATATCATTATTCCTTTTCAAAGCTTGTAATAGTGCTTAATTGCTTAAAAATATATTTATTTACAAATTATTCACCGAAAGCAGTGGCAGCAGTCAACCTAAAATATATATGAGCGTAAATTGTATAAATATTTTGTTATGGATTAATCAAATACTTGGTTGAAATATCTTTCGCTACAATACTTCCACATATTTATTTGTAGAGTAATTCAACATGAAAATCTTATATCATACATTTCCACATAATTAATACATAATTTATTATTTTTTCATTCTATCTTAATACTTATATATATATATGTATTTAAATAAAATAATAAAAATAATAAATCACATATTTATTTAATAGAAATTTCAGTTGTAAAGCTTTCTTATAATATTTCTCATAATTTATTGCCGTTTCTTTTCTATTTTACTCCCATTGTCCGAGTGCGACAGTCAATTAGGTACAAGTTTAAAAAAAACAAGTCTCGTATAAGTTTTTTTTACAGTAGAATTTACATTTTTTTCAAGAATTTATACATTATTTGTTTATTTGAGACTTCTCCAAATTATTTCTAGTTATGAAAAGAGTAAAAATAAAATAGAGGATCGGGGGCTGTAGGATACTCATTCAAACCCCACGCAACGCAACACCCCCCCAAACTCCGAAAAGAGTCCTATTCTTGTTCATAAAAAAAAAATTTGGATTTAGAGATAAGATAATATGATTTTAGATGAAATATGAAAATAAAATAAAATCTTGTTAAAATATTATTTTTTAATATTATTAATGTTTTAAATTTTAAAAAAAATTAAATTTTTTATTATATTTTTTATAAAAATATAAAAATATTATAATAATAAGATGAGAGGAAATATTTTCTAAATCAAAACGAGTTGTTAGACCCGTAAAACACGTCGGAAAGACTTTGCAGGAAAAGCTAAAACCCTCTTATAATTTTTTTTTAAAATGAGAAATCCTTACAACTGGTCGGGCTGCTTATATCCAAAAAACAACCTACCAAACCCATAATAACACATAAGCCTTCCACCACAATTCTCCCAAAGCAGTACTATAGGAAATCCAAATCCTTTCTACGCGATTTCAACCCCTTACCCCTGCCACCCAAAGGAACCCCAACTGATTTCAACCCCACAACTAAGACACTTGAAGGAACCCCCAGCTGCGTCGGCATTGTCGTCGGACGAATCGCACCCCCCTTCGTCGAAGCTCAACTCGAGGAACTCCCCCACAAATCCTTAGGACCGAGGGAACCCCCCTTTAATATTAATGACACTGATCAATTAATTTGAAAATTTATGTGGAAAATAAACCATGAGAGAAAGCAGAGAAACCTCTAAGTCTTTGTATCAATCTCTTATTTATCTTGTTGTTTGCAAGAAACATAATGGAGGTTACATTTGATAATTTGGTATGTGCATGTCTCCTATGATTCTTAGTTCTTGCCGCAGAATTCTCATACATTTGTTACAAGTTTCTGTAGTTATGATCATGCAGTAGTTCAAGGGAGGAAAAATAGAGAAGAAGAGGTATAAAGTTCATATTTTTTTCATAGTTTTATTTTCTGGGCAGAGGCGGCTTCATCGCTTGCTTTCTACTTGTTCTTTTTTTCTTTCTTTTTTTTTGGGACAGTTTTTATTTCCATTTCCGTTCATTTTCTTTTTAGAGGAACTTTATTTTTTTTTTTGGCTTGCTTTAGTTTTCTTTTCTGTTTTTTTTCTTTTTGCTGGACTGCATTCATTCGGCTTCGTTTTCATTTTCTGGGTTTTAGTTTGGATATTTTTTGCTTGAGAAATGAGCGTTTTTCTTTCTTAAGACTTTTCTTTCAGTTCTATTTATTTTCTGTGGGACGCAGCTGGGTCTTCTTCTTCATTATTTTTTTTTTCCTTGAGTTTTCATTGGACGGCGGCGGCTACTTACTTAGTTTTTTCCCGTAGTTTTATTTTTTTGTTCTGCTAGGCAGCGATTTTCCATCTTTCTGTTGGGAGACTTTTTCTGAGTTTTTCGTTTCCGTTGGGCAGAGACGGGCAAGCAGTGCAAATGGGAAGGCAAAAGGGCTAGCATAAGACCGTGATTCTTTATGGTGGATTGTATTTCTCTTACAGTATATTTACTTACGTGGAGTTAGCTAAATAGAAGGCTGTTTTTGTGGGTTTTTCATCCGGACCATTGGGAAGCGTTCCTCTTTTAAAATTTGAGAGCAAAAGGCGGAAAAGCTAGATGTGATAAATAATGTACTCCTTACAACATCATCTTGCGAATTGAAACTTTGTTCAGTGCTATATCAAAATCTTAAAAAATGGGTATATATTAAAAATAATAATTTATTATGTTATTATAAAAATAATAATAATAATAATAATAATAATAATATACCAGAAACAGCGGAATCAAGTGAAGATAAGATAAGAGAGATATATAAGAGAATTATAAGACAGATATTGAGATAGGGAGAATAAAGACATAAAATATAAACATGAGCAAGATATGTGGAGGCTCGGCCTACCAATGCATGAAATGTTAAAAAAAATAAAGCAAAAATAAAGACAGAGTAGTGAAGCAAAACTTTCAATTATAACTTTAATGAAAGTAAGCGTCAAATGGATACAAGAGATCAAAATGATAAACTTACAAGCTTAAGAATTCAAAAGAAAACGAGTTTGTAAGAGGAGGAGGAGGAGGATAGGGATTTTGGGAAGCAATTCTTGCTGACGGTTTTGATTCTTCGGTAAGAAGGTTCTGCCTACCAAATGAAATGAGGAGTCCTTTTATAGAGTAAGGAAAGCTCCTGTACAATCACGTGAAAGCAATAAAAATAGTGAATAGTGAATAGTGACTTTTTGTCACTATTTGACCTATTCTGGCAATCAATCGTCGAAAGTTTTTTGTTTTCTTTCGCCGAACATCATTCTGCACCGAAAGCATCTCTGTCTTTGTAGTGCACAGTGGTCAAAAGTTACTTTTCCATCACCTTTTGGCTCCTAAAAGAAGAGGCTGACAGGGTGATAGCTGGATAGTGCGCTGGATTATCTGTAAGGAATCTTTCCAACGCTGAGTTATGGGCACTGGAGCCTCTGGAGAGAGGGTCTTCAATGTTGGTTAGGTTGGTCATTGCTCAATCATCTCGCAAGTGAGGGGGATAGTCTTCTGAGTCATGGCCAAAGACATTGCTGTAGGGATCTGAGTCTGAAGAGGCCTCTGATCCTTCCGCGGTTGAACCTTTGCTGTTATGGTCCTTTTCTTGTTTTAGTTTGGACTGTAACAGTTGCAGGAGATCTGTGCTTGAAAGATTGTCTATTGGTGACTTGTCTTTCGAAGATACTGAATCTGTTGACTTGGATTTCTTCTTCTTTGCTGAAGATGTTTTCTTCTGCTTGGATGAAGAACTCTGTGATTGTGAAGCCTGTTCACCACCTGTAAGAGAGGGGTAGGGTACTATGGCTTGGATAGGAGAAGGGGAAGGGAATTCCTTCTTGCTTTTCAGGTTTGGCACTGCAAGTGGAAAATCTGAGGATACTTTGGAGATAATATCGTCTGTGTAGGCGAATTTATCCCACCATTTAACGAAATATTGGCGGACCAATAAATCACTGTTCTTTTCATATGTCCATCTACAAATCCAGGGGGTTTTGTATCTGGCACAGAAGTGGATAAGGGAAGGTAATCTGGCATCTCGCCCTTTTACCATATTGGATGTCGAAAAGTGTTTGATGGTCTTCTGAAGATTATCAGGAAATATATCAATGATAGGGCCAAAGTAACCCCACCGAAACCACAGAGGAAAGGTATTTTTGGACCTTCGTCTGAAAACAAAGAACCAAGAATGTGAAAAATCTGGGGTTTGGTAAAGAGGAAATTTAAACCAGGCTTGGATATAATCATAATAATTATATACAACACCTGTTTCCTGGACAAGGGTCTTAGGAGTAGAAGGGTGGGTTGCCCATTCTTCTTCTGTCAAGACGGTATTAATCTGACAATTATGAAAAATGATCTTTGATTTGTCAAATTTGTCAAAGATTGATTTGATAGAAACGGAATTGGTTTTCACCATGATTCCAAGATAAAACTTGAGATCTTTGGCTGGATTGTCAGGGATCCAGTGAAAATCTCTTGGAAAGTATTCAATTGCGATTTGATAAGGATCTGTTTTAATTGATCTCTCAATATAAAACAGGTTATCAAGCCATAATTTCTTGACATAGGGTGCCTTGTTGGCACTGATAAATTTGCTTGCCGGCCGAGGTCCTGTTACTGCTAGTGGGTTAGCAAAAGGGTCACAGGGTGTGGCTAAGGTTGAAGCAAATGAGACAGGGGTAACCAATCTGGGAATTTGCCCTAGACTGGTAAATCTATTGGCTATCTCCAGTGGGGAGGAAGCCATGGTCAAAGAAGTTGGTGGTACCGGAGGTACTAACAACTTTGGTACAGAGGGGGAACTGGGGAGTTCTCCAGGTTTCTTCTTCTTACTCATGGTTTTTCTGCAAGAAATTCACGGGTAAGGAAATCAGGGATGGAGTTATCCGATCCTTTAATAAATTCAATGTCAAAATCAAATACACTTAAAACAGCTTGCCATCGTGCAAAAATCTGTTTTGATGCTATGTTTTTAACATCCTTTTCTAAAATTTCCTTTGCGGATTTACAATCAATCCTCAAGAGGAATTTTTGATTTAATAAATCAGATTGAAATTTAGATATACACAAAACAACGGATAGTATTTCTTTTTTAATAGTACTATAGTTATGCTGTGCAGGATTCCAGGTTCCGGAATGGAAACGAACGATTTGTTCGGAGGAACCCGGTGAAACAACTTGTTTCAGGATGCCGCCATAGCCTATGTCGCTGGCGTCAGTTTGGACAATCTTGAAGCTATTTAAAACTGGAATACCAAGACATGGAAGAGTTTTGACATGTGCCTTGATTTTTTGGATAAGTTTGGTGTGACCATCAGTCCACGGATCAGGATTAGATTTTAGTCTTGCGAACAATGGGCGACACTGTTTTCTCATATCCTGGTAGAAGTCAGAGATGTAATTCAAAGAATCAAGAAATCTTTGAAGTTGGTTCTTATCAAGAATCACATCAGGGAATTTATCTGCAAACTCAATGGCTCGCTGGATAGGTTTGATTTTTCCTTCAAAAATGTCATAACCAAGGAATCTGATTTTGGTCTGGAACAATTTCATTTTTGAAGCAGATAAGACAAGTCCATTTCTTTTGATGACTGCAAGAAACGTTTCAAGATGTTTCCAGTGTTCATCAATAGATTTGGAGAACACAAGTACATCATCTATGTAGACGATGGTGAAAAGGGTGAATGATGAAAAGATATCATTCATAATGTTTTGGAATTCACTAGGAGCATTCTTTAGCCCAAATGGCATGACATTCCACTCGTAGTGTCCTAAAGGGGTGGTGAAACCAGTCTTGTAGCGGTCTGACTTCTTAATTTGGATCTGCCAAAATCCAGACTTAAGGTCAAACTTAGAAAATACGACTGCACTTTCTAACCTTTGTATTAAGTCTTGCTTATTGGGAATAGGGTACCTAATCCACTCTAAGACTTCATTTAAAGGTTTGTAGTTTATGACCAGACGGGGAGTCCCTCGCTCAATCTCAGCCTTTTTCTGGACATAGAAAGCTGCACAAGACCAAGGTGACTTGCTATGCCTGATGATTTTCTTAGCAAGAAGATCTTCAATTTCAGTTTTGCAAAATTCCAAGGTTTCTCTATTCATTTGAATAGGTCTTGCCTTGGTGGGTATTTTGGACTCAGAAAATCCTTTTATGTAAGGTAAAGAAACCTCATGTTTCTTCCTATGCCAGAATGCAGTAGGAAGGTTTGAACAAACAGAAGAAATCAGAATTTTTTGAAAATCTGCGATCTTTGCCTGGAGCAGAGGATCGTTCAAATTTTGGGATACACGTTTGAACTTAATTTCTTGTTTTAGGAAATCAAGATGTTTCTTTTTTGCAGAAAGCATAGACAAAGATTTTCTATGACAATCACGTTCATATTTAGAGGCAAATCTAAATTTGACTTTCTGACCAAAGGGATCAGTGGTGATCCCGTCATATTCAGAAAGAAAAGGGTAGATCATGTTAAGGAAAGGCATCCCCAGAATTACATCATGGGAGATGTTTTTAACCAAAACAGATGGAATTTTAAAACAAATATTGTCCTGGAAGACATGAGCATTATTTAGCTCATAGCGAATCTTCATCCTAGATCCATCTGCCGAGAATAAGTTCTCTTCGGACTTTTCAAAGTACTGGGTAGGAACTAATCCTTCACGGATACAATTCAAATCAGCACCTGAGTCAATCAAAGCAATAGCAGAGAATTTGTAATCATGAGCGACAATAATTTCTACCAAACAAAACCATTTTCGTGAAACAGAATGGCGAAGCAAGCAAATATCCTTATTAGGATCAGATGGTTCAGTATGGACTGATTCATTTGTTTCATCACCTGAAGGATTCTGATCAAATTCGTTTTGTATTTTAAAAGCAAGTAAATCTTGTTTAAAGGATGTATTCTCAGATTTAAGGGTTTTAATCTCTCCCTTAAGTTCTGAAATTTCCTTTTTCACTAAAGATACTTCATTTTGTAAATCATTTATAGAAATTTCTTTGGGTTTTTGTTTCTGAAAACGTCCCAAAGTTTCTTGAAAAGATATTTGCCCTGAAGGTTTAGACTCCTTGCGAGTCATATTCTTCTTAAACTATTTGAGATATTTCTCTTTCAGCTCAGGGTTTTCAATTTGTGCAATAAGAGATAAGAGCATGTTTTCATGTTCTTCCTCCTTTGATAAAACTTTTTCCTTGTTGGGACCCTGATCTAAAACATGGACTGTTTTCTTTTCGGGTTTACAACTGGAATCATTACAACCAAACTTAATATTTGGTGAGTTGGAATGATCAGAGTTTGAATGATAACTTGAATCATCATAACTCAGTTCATCCGTATCCGAAGATGTAGGAGATCCATTTTCGAGGAGTCGAAACAAATCTTCTTGATCCGCGGCATCTATATGCAACTCATTAAGTTTTTTCTTAATCTTGGGCTTCTTGGGGCACTTATCAGCGAAGTGTCCTTTCTTGCCACAAGTAAAACATGTTCCCTTGGAGGGACTTTTAGAAAACCATTTCTGAAAAAGTTTCTTTTTCCTGGAAACCGGTTTTGAAATTGGTTTTTGGTAAAATTCATCGCGAGGTATTCTCCTGTGACCCCCACGAGGTTTAGAAAATCTTTTAAGACTCTTCTTTTGCTGCCTGGATGGAGCAATAGGAAGAAGGCCAAATTGTTCACAAAAATTTCCCATTTCATATTTGGCTTTCTTTCTATCGTTCATCTGTTGAGCAAGCATGCGTTGATCATTACACATACTAATACCAAGTTTCTGAATTATACTTACGATGTCACCATAAGTATAATCATTATAATTCAGTAAACCCAAGGCATCAGTAAGTGAATCCTTAACCTTAATGGCAAACAAACGAGGCAAACCATCGATAAATTTTTCTTTCCAATAAGGCATGTTAGAGTCCTCCCAGAGCATAACTCTGGACATAAAGACATCTTTATACCAGCGGTAGTCGGACATCTTATTGCATCTCAGTTTATTCAAATAATCAGAGATACGGTTAGTTATGTTGGATGGTGTTCCAACAAAATGTTTAATAAGGGTGTAGATCAGGGTGTTAACGCCATCGGGTTGTCCTTGTTCGATGTCTTTGTTAAACACTGGTAAACCTTCTTCAGTCTTTTTGACTGCAGAACGTATTTCACCTCTAGCTGTGTCAGTGAGATGTTTATCCCACCAAGCACGAAGCATGCCTAAAAATCCACTGGTCAGGATATCAACAATTTCAGTCTGGTTGAGATTGTTGTTGATATCAGCATTAGCAACCATAGACATACGTTGGACAGTATTGAGAATTTCTTGCTCAGATAATCCATTAATATTCCATTCATACATTTGGTCAGCAGACACAGAGAATTGAGATTGGAAACCTCTTTCCTCAAATTGCAAATCAGGGGGTGTGGGTCTAGAATACCAGTTTTTTGTAAGGCCAATTGGAGTAGGTCCTTTTGAATAAAGTATGGCAAGCGTAGGTCTCTCCAAAGAAAGATCTTGAAAACCGCTTTGTATTAAATCAATTTTCTGTACTAGGGAATCATCAGACAAGGTTTCATAAGACAAACCGTCATCGTCCAAAGTTTTTACAGAAAATGAATCATCAAAATTAACCCCTTTGCTGCCTTTGTCTAGGACGCTGACAGAGGGTCCTTCTTTCTTAATATTAGCAAGCATTTGATTAACCTTATCGAGAGTACTATCGACCGGTTTAAAAGCAATTTTTGGTCTTCTCTCAGGTAAGATAACCAAAGGTTTTTCCATAATTTTGGCAGGTTTTTGGAAAACAGGATGTTCAACCATGTTCTCTATACGGTCCAGTTGTTGACCTATTGTATGGAGAGATTGGTTGACAAAATTGTTTTGTTCAATAATCTTTTTGGTTTCAAGCAAAACATTTTCTCCTGGTTTTGAAATCTTAAAAGGAGAAGCTTTTACTTCAGATCCTTTGTAAGAAACAAGGATGGTTTCTAAAGGAGGGTGGCTGGTTTTAATAATAGTCCTGCCTTCTTCTTTAGTAAAACTTGATTTTAAAATATTTAAATTCTTCTTTGAATCATCCTTCTTTGAAGCATAATGATTTTCAAGAAAATCGAAAAATAAAATGTGCTTGTTAATAGCGACCATTTTTTCTTTCCATTTTCTTCGAATCTTCTGTTTCTCAGAGAGTGAGTAAATCTTGGAATAAGATTTTCTCTTATCATGGTTTTCAATAGATTTAAACTCAGCAAGCAAAGAAGTCATATCAATATTTTCAAAGGTTAGTATTTCATCATCAGGATAAGGTGCTCTATTCATCACCATTAATTGATGATGGACTGGAGCAACCATATCAGAAGCGGTAGGAGATAATGAATCGTTATCATCCTTTTGTGCTTCTTCATGTATGGATTTATCCTTGGCAGTATACATGGCAGATGTAACCTGGGACTGAGTTGAAATTCCTTTCAACTTTAGATCCTTCAGATCTTGGGTTATAGGAGTATCATCTGGTTGAAACTCCTTGATAAGGATCGGACGAGAGGATCTGTGTTGATCCTCCAAGAACCTGTTGAGATTAGCATCTCTAAGTCCTTGGTCCGAACTGATAGAAGATCTAGATCCAGCAAAAGAATTTCTTCTCTCATTAGAACTAGATGGTTCAAAAGATATCTTTACAGTACCATCAAGATACTGTTTAATATAGCTCATGTCTTGTTCTTTCGGTCGAATTTCCAAGGGTGGAAGCTCTTCCTTAAGAATCCATTCTTGTGGAAGTTGTATGTCCTTCCAATAGAGTCTTTTGGGTATTCTGATGTTAGCATTTTCCGTAGAACTGCACATCAGGAGGGTCTCATTCTTTGGAGATTTGATCTTAGCCTTTGGTTCAAGGCTAGTGCTTATGACCTTGTAGTAAATTCGATAAACTAATGCCATCGGTCTGCTGCCTTCGCGCATGTTAAAACCAGAGGTTAGAACATTCAAAGTCAGTACAGACAAAACATGTTTATCAAATAAATCAACAGTTATGTTGGGATAGCAATCAAAGTGAACAGGACCATCCATCAAAGAAGTTTGAACTACTCCTAAGGCACTGTCTTCAAAATCTTTGAATCTACCATCTCGTAAGCATAAAAGCACAGAAGCATTAATACATTTTCTGATCAAAGGTTTTACTGCTACTTGTACAGATGCAATATGCATGAATTTAAAACCTTTATGTTTAAAAGATTTTATCAATTCTTTTTTAAATAATACACACTGTTCATGTGTATTGGATATGGGAAAAGTTTGTTCCACGGTTTTTACCTGGGATATACTTTTTGATTTAAAGTTGATCCAAGGTTGGTGATATAAGGAATTAACCTTGATCTTTGGCAAATGCCATTGATCTATATCATCAATCCCAGACTCAGTTTCAGAGATTTCACAATCTTCTTCGTTAACGATATCAGGAGGCAAAGCCGACCTGGAACTAACTGATGAACTAGATCTGAACATCTTGTTCATCTTGGTCACAACTGAAGCAAGACTCAAGGTCCTTCCTAGACCTAGGCCATAGTACTGCTCTTAGCAGCCATACTCACACATACCATAGGGTCACAACATTAACCCAACCTCACTCCACATTCCAAACACGCCTAAATGCCAGTCCTTCGGCCAAGCGGAGATCCTCAAGGAAATCTAGGAGCCCTTCTAGACGCTAATGTATTCGACTGCAGTGTTGGACGCAACTAAGACACCAGTACTTGACTTAGAAAAGGAGAGACAGAGTGTCTCCAGATGTGATCAAGAAAAGCAAGATAGAAAGATAAGAGATCAGCAGTTAATGACCAGAACCGAAGATGGCTCTGATACCAGAAACAGCGGAATCAAGTGAAGATAAGATAAGAGAGATATATAAGAGAATTATAAGACAGATATTGAGATAGGGAGAATAAAGACATAAAATATAAACATGAGCAAGATATGTGGAGGCTCGGCCTACCAATGTATGAAATGTTAAAAAAAAAATAAAGCAAAAATAAAGACAGAGTAGTGAAGCAAAACTTTCAATTATAACTTTAATGAAAGTAAGCGTCAAATGGATACAAGAGATCAAAATGATAAATATTATTATTATTATTATTATTATTTTGCCTTAAACCTCAATCTATATCTTCTAGTTTATGCTTGAGCTTTTCTGTTCATTTCAATAACAGCCCGAAACAATTTTAAGAAGGCCCTACGGAGAAAACCGGCTCCAATCTGAATGGGCTTCGCTGAATTGGGTTCACTAACTTCACTCGAGCCATAGCCTAATAGAATTTTAGGCTTGAAAGTACGGTCAATGTCAGAAAAAAGGAAATCGTCGATTTTCGGAAAAGGAATGTAACGCCCTCAATTTTTTGGAAGTGATTCCGTTGAGGTAAAAAATGGTAACTTAATCAATAAAAATAAATAGAAATAAAAACTTTCATATATAAATTGAGTTCAAAACATTAAACTAATTTAAACTCTTCGTACATAAAACCAACACTAACTAAAATTCAAATTATTCTAAAAAAGAAATTGTTTCCATCACTCTTATTCAAATACTTTCACATGTCATCTAAGTCCTATTTTTGTCTTGCTCCTTTTTGACATTTATAAAATAAAATTTTATTGGTGAAAGGTAAGTTAAATAGAAATGATTAAGCTAGGTGTAACATATGAGTCTCGATTTAAAACAATTTTAACTTTATAAGAGCCTCAGTTATGATTAAGTAGCAATGATGAAAACTCCTCCAAAGTATCAGGATGTCTAGTGTTTAAAACAACTGTACATTTATAAGAAAAAAAAATTAGAAACACGACCAAGAATTTTGAAACTAGTAGTAGAGCTTTAATAAGGGACTAACCAATACAATTACTGATCAGAAATTAGAGTCAAATGTAGGACTATTTATCCAGGCTGGATAAAATCCAACCGGCCCGAATTCCAGTTTTACTGGATTTCGGTTCCAGGTTCTGGCCCGGATTAAATCCAGGCCAAAACTCGGATTGCAATACCCAGACCTATGCGGTCCAAGTACGAATTTAAAATCTGGGTACCAGAATAAAATCCCGGTACCCGGTTTCCATTAATCCCCCCCCCCGAAATCTCTCTCTCTCTCTCTCTCTCTCTCTCACACACACACAAAACCCTAGCTACCGCCGCCCTTCATCTTTGCCTCGTTCTCTCTCTCTCTCTAGCATTCATCTAAGATTCTGAAAACCCTAGTTGCTGCCGCCCTTCATCTTTGCCTCATTCTCTCTCTCTCATTAGTCGTGTAAACGCTGTCCTTCTCTAATCAAAACTATCATCCTTCACCATCTTCTCGTTCTCTTCCTCCTACCTCTCTCCATCTTCTTCTTCTAACTGTAAACAAAAAAAATCCTTTCACCGCCAGACACATTCTGACAAATTGTATACAAAAAAATAACTGCAACTTTGCGTTGCCGCACAGCAGAAATTCTTCAAATTAATGCACTATACGTCAACCTCATCTTCAATTTACAAAGGTTTTTTTTTTTTTAGCCATGTAGATATCAGATTAATTATTACTGAAATTATAAACATCACTCAACTCAAATCCTCTTAATACATGAGACTCACAACGTTTTTCAACTCAATAGGATTGAACACTGATGTGTCGACGTCAGTTTCGGTGCCAAACCAAAACCCCACCGACGTGGGAGAAGGATGCTTAGAATTGACCTAAACCGGTCAAATGGGGGAGAGAAAATCAATTCCATCAGTCTCGACATGTGTCGACGCAGTCTTCAGTCTTGTTGAGACTCCAGCAAAAAGCGCCCTAGGACAAGGTCTTAAACATGCATGGACAACCGAGATTGGGCCACATATGGGGGTCGAGCCTAATTATGGAGGACTTCTCTAGAGGTCTAGTGCAAACCCTAGGAAGATTGTTGGAGTGGCAGGGATCAATTGGAAGATGGCTCAAATCTTTCCATTTGACTAGGCCATGGCTCAGCCCTGACAGCCCATTGACACTGTTGTTGGCATGCCCTGACAGCCCATTGACACTGTTGTTGATACGTCATGATAGCCCCATAGGTCATGCATGGACATACCCTGACAGCCCCATGGGCCATCAGCATGGCCAGCACCATCAGCATACCCAGCAGCCCATCAGCATGCCCACAGGTATACCATGGCACGCCCCTGACAGCCCCACAGGCATGCCATGGCCCCCGCCATGGCACACTCATGTCAGCCATACAGACATGCCGTAGACATGCCATGGCCACTGTCATAGCACGCCCAGGACAGTCACATAGTTAGCTTGTTTGCATGCCTTAGCTCATACCCTGACACCCAGCAGGAGCCCATGGCAGCTACTGGCCATGCGATGACCATGCGTGCAGGCCTACACATTCCTTTGACCGTGCACCTGCGCGCATGCATGCGCGCCCTAATACCACATAACGAGGATAGTGGCGTGCCCACCTAACGCACAGCTCCAGCCCGTGCCTTGCAGGCAAGGCTAGTGGCATGCCATCCAGCGCACGGCTCCAGCCCATGCCCATCAACCCCAGCGCCCAGACTGTCAGCTTGGGCCATGCATGCCCATCGCCCAGGCCACCAGTCCGGGCCATGCCAGACCACCGTCCAAGCCATTTGAATGGGCACCACAACAGCAACACAGCACCACCCTATGCCCACCATCAGGCTTAGGCCTGGCACCATGCCATGCCACCATCAGAAGGCCATGCATAGCGCCATACCGTGCCCACCACCAGACCACGCATGGCACCATGCCATGCCATGCATCCATATCATTCAGCAGACCCATGTGTGGCACCATGCCACGCCTAGCAACAAGCCATGCCAACCATCAAGCCATGCACGGCATCATGCCATGCACATCACGAGCCACCATGGCCCGCCCATCACTATGTTATTGCTTTAGTTTATTTATTTAATTATTTATTTAATTTATTTTGCTAGGGGCCTTTTGGGGGTTTCTAACTTGTAAACTATATAAATATGACCCTTAGTCATTTCATTTGTATCTTTTGGCATTTACCCTAGGGGGAGATTATTTGTTTGGAGATCATCTTTCGGTGTTGATTCAATGTATCAATCTTATAAGTATTTTCCTTTTTCCATTCAATTACCTATCTTTGTTATTGTTTATTTCCTAGTTTGTTCATCTATATTTTCTTGCCTATCAAACATAGTCTAAGCGTTATTCTTACTTTTCTTTGATTTCTCAAAATATTCATATATATCAAAAAAAGGGTCTTCATCTTTCCTTTGTTAAGTCATTTATTCTTTGTTCATATCTATTTTCCTACTTGTTCATATAATTTCCCATTGATCTTATATTTTCTTGCATCTTCTCATATTCCAAACACAAATCACGCCTAGCCCATTCCAATTTCATAATTCCTTTGTTCTTCATTCATATAACATCCTAGATCTACCATTCCCAAGAGATCTAGCCAAAATACCCATTACCACATACTTTCCATACACTCTCCTACCACCCAAACACTAATTTGGCCTCCATTCATCCATAATTCATCCTAGATCTAATTCCCATCATCATAAAACCCTAAATCAGATCTATTCCATAAAGCCATGAAACCCTAGATCTAGCCTAGATTTATTGCATCCAACAAGCCTAGCTGTAAACCCTAATTTCCATAAGGTTTCCTTCATTTTAGGAAACCCTAACCCCAGTCTCCAATTCCTACATTTTTGGGTCTCATTCTACACATCACAAACCCTAACACCCGATTCATCTTTGACCTAACCAAAACCCTAGACTACCCAAAACAAAAATTCGCAGCCCTATCCATTCACCCTTCAAACCCTAGCCTCGCTTCACCATACCAATCCTAAACATCACCCAAGTGTTGCCAACACTAAGGGTCATCATCAAGTCATCCTACGTCCTATCAAACACATAAATTCACCACTTAGATAACTCAAACTAATTATCATCATCAAATCCATCACTAAACACCATACCTTCATTAACCTAGGAACCCTTCATTACCATATCCTAGCCGAGATCAAGCAAGACGACGAGGAACATTTGGTCATCATAAGGCGACGCGAGACCTATGGACCACTAGACCGAGGTCCCCAACAGGTCTACCGTCGGCATCATAAACGACTCTGCCATGAGTCTGTGAAGAAGGGTTTGGCAAATGAGAAGAAACCCTAAATGATTGAGGAAGAAGAAGACGGGGAAGAAAGGGGGTGGCAGGGTTCGTAACTTCATTTAATCCCATTTTGGAACGACGAAATTTCACTCATTAAAGTGAAGCGACGTCGTATCAAACACACAAATTCACCACTTAGATCACCCAAACTCATTATCATCATCAAATCCATCACTAAACACCATACATTCATTAACCTAAGAACCCTTCATTACCATATCCTAGCCGAGACCAAGCAAGATGACGAGGAACATTTGGTCATCATAAGGTGACGCGAGACCTATGGACCACTAGACCGAGGTCCCCAACAGGTCTACCGTCGGCATAATCTACGACTCTGCCATGAGTCTGTGAAGAAGGGTTTGGCAAATGAGAAGAAACCCTAAATGATTGAGGAAGAAGAAGACGGGGAAGAAAGGGGGTGGCAAGGTTCGTAACTTCGTTTAATCCCATTTTGGAACAACGACATTTCACTCATTAAAGTGAAGCGACCTCATTTCTCTATAGGTATTAAAAAAAAAGAGCGGAGAGGAAGCTGACAACGGCCAGTTCAGCAATTTTTCCCAAGGTCAAACCGCGAACCGAACTAGCAAACATCGATTCCTATCTATTTTACTCGTCTGCCGACCGGTTCTTCACTGGTTTCTGTTGGTTCTTACATCCGGCAACCGATTTCCATTAGTAGAGATCGGTTTTTCAGTTTGGTGTACAGCCCTACAACTCAACACCTCATTACATGTGAGACCCACAGCCTTTTTCAATCTCTCATCCAAACATATCTAAAATCATCTTAACATTCAAATATACTTTAACTCATCTTAACATCCACACACATCTTACAAAACTCACTTCACCATCTCAACTCACTACTATTCATAAAGAATTCAATTCATCTCAACTCAGCTCAACATCCAAACAAAGCCTAGGTACTGTTTTGATAGTGAGTTGAGATGAAACGAGATAAAAGTTAAAAGTTAAAAAAAATATTGTTATAATATTATTTTTTAATATTATTATTGTGTTGAGATTTAAAAAAGTTGAATTATTTATTATATTTTATATAGGAATTTGAAAAAATTGTGATAATAAGATGAGATGAGATGAAACTGTTTTACTATCTAAATAGGGCCTTACACCGACTTAGTATAACAAAACTCTTTCTAAAAGCCTACCTCTGTTTAGTTACATGTTAATTGTTATTGATGGAAATTAGCAGTCTAATATTTTAAAACTAATATCAAGCCTATCAACATTTTATTTGCATATGTACACACACACATATCTTAAATATAAAAACCGCGCAAATAAGCACAGAGATGTCGTCTAAGATATTTGTTTCCATTTTGCATGCATCTCATAATCACCTTTACATTCCTGCATTCCTATTTTGTCTATATCCCCAAATTCGTTCAATTGCCTTCTTCAATTTTTTGGAACATCAATCTACAATATTTTGTCTTTTTACATTTCTGAACTTATCTCCCCTTTCTACCGCTTTCTTCAATTTTTAGAACATCAGCCCATGTTTGAATCACCGCTTCATTCACTTTCTGGCAGATCAACCCATCCATTGCCTTCGTATTTTGTCACAATCACTTTCTGGACTTAGACTTTTGGATATTTATACCTTCCTTACTTCTTTCTATCCATCACTTTTTCGCACAAAAATTTCCTTGCATCTGGAATTTCTCTTCATCCTTCTGAATCTCTGCATTCCATTGTTATCGTTTCTAATTCTTCTCATCTTAGTTCAACATGTTTTAATTCCTACATCATCATGAAATTTATGATAGGCATACACATGAGTTAAAAAAAAAAAAAAAAAAAAAAAAAAAAAAAAACCCAAACACAAAGACGATTAAATTTGAAATTAAAATTCATTGAAGCCCTACAAAGAAAATAAAAACTTGCAGAAAATCATCTCAACCCCAATGTTTGAAGCCCCAGATTAAACCTGGAATGAGATGAGTTCTTCTGCTGTCGAACCAGAGCTGCCATGCATGGCCAACCACCACACAGCAAACACAAAGCAAACAGCTTAATCATGTACATCATATGCATATACGTGACAGGAGAAAAAATTCCCAAACAATGAACAATATCTTCTTGTTTTTATCACTTCAATAAGAAAACGATGTTGATATACATAAAAGTAGACAAATCACAATTGGTTAATCAAAACCAAAAATCTCATCTCATCTCAATTCATCATTACAACTTTTTCAAATCCTTATACAAAATATAATAAACAATTTAACTTTTTCAAATCCCAATACAAAATTAATATTAAAAAATTATATTATAACAATATTTTATTCATTACTATTTAAAACATCTCATCTTATCTCATCTCATCTGTGTAACCGAACGGGTCCTAAGATTGATATGAACAGAAGCGCCAGCGAAAGACATTATACCATAAAAGAGGTCAACAAGAAAATAAAAAATTTACCCAAACATATACAAAAGAATATGAAAAAAAATCCCAACTTTCCGAAGATTTTTACAAAATCATAGAACTTTGAATCGAATAACGAGATGGAAACTTTTTTTAAAGCTGCCCTTCAGATTTATCACTCTGAGAGAAAAGAATGGGGATCTACACAAAAAACTAAAGCACACCCACAAGAAAGAACAAGAAATTTCACATCCAACCTATTTACAAACCCAACAAAAAGAAATCCATTTCGAGGATAGATATCCAACAACCACATTTACATCCAACAAACAAAAAATCAAGAAGAAAAATCTAGCAAACAGAGAAACAAAAAAAATGAAAAACACACACACATACCTGGTCTTAGTTTACACGATGCATCATCTTCGTCAGTGTTATTCTCAAAGGGCTTCTGTTTGTGATTCAGGTGGAGGATAAAGGTTTATTGTAATTTTCATTCTTGTCGATGTTTGTGGCACTAAGATGAAGGCCACACAGCTGTTTGTAGGGTCACGATGCGGGTATGAGACAAATAGAAAGAGGAAAAGGTGGAGGATGACGGTTTGTCACCGTTGATGTTCTTGTTGGTGCTAGTGGGGCTGAGACGATGGGCTTGCAGCCTTCTGTAGGGTCACGGTGAAGATATGAGACAGGGAGAAAGAGACAAAGAAATGGAGAGAGAGAGAGAGAGAGAGAGAGAGAGAGAGAGAGAAATAAGGGGGAGAGAAAGAGAGGATGTTAAGAAATAGAAGGCTTTGGTGTAGGGGTGAAGAAGGTGGAATAATGGAGAGGAGAATATAGAGAAAACGAGATATGGAAGATGGAGTGTTAGGAGAGAGACAGACCTTTGTGAGAAAGAGGCAAGGCTGTCGCCGGAAAGAGTAAGAATTAGAACAAAAAAAATAAGGAGTTTCCCACTTTCTTTAAACAGTTTCACAAGAGGAATTTATGCCTTCGATAACAAAACTGATATTAATAACAACTTTAATCTTTTCAAAATATGATATTATTTGATGAATAATAAATTTCTAATTAATAACAAATCTTATATTGATAACATTGTTAACAGTTTAATAACACTACTAATAAGAAATTTCATTTCTTGCATTCTTCTATTCTGTTTAATTTTGGATAGTATAAATATTGAATTTATTTATTAGATCTTTTATTGTTGTTAATATTTTAATTAGTCTTATTTAACAAATATGACTACACAAATACTGTGTTCTTTCTTCCTAATGTCTTCTTTGTAACAGCTCTGCTGTTTCTATTCTTATTTCACTATTTCTCATTCCGCTCGGTGTTTATTTTCTCTACTTCTATTGTTCTTTTGCTTATCCTCTACTTCCTGGTACGTTCTCTTTTTTCTCATATGAAAAATTCTTATTTTATTTATTTTGTAAGCGTCTTTATTTTAGTTCTTTAAATATGTTTGTCATGACTCAAACAATAACAAATTGATAAAATACATAACTATCATATTTTTGTTCACTATTTGTTAAGAACAAGATTAGTCAAATTGTTCATAATTCATCTTTTCTAATATTATTAAAGAAAATTTAATGTAGGTATTTACAGTTAAAAAACACAATTATCAAAAGAAAATCATTTGTTTTATATTAAAATAAATGCACAAGTATTTAAGATAGTATTTAGAGTGCATGGGTTTAGGGTTACTTCAATAAATTTATTCCTTTAATAACAAATCTTTTCTTTTAGATTGTATAGAACAATATATTTTAGGAAAAATTGGTCTAATTTTTTAAGAAATAGAATTTAGTGATAGATGTGAAAGGTAAAATAAATTTTCTGATGCCATTAAGAAATTTGATATTTGCACTATATAATATTAATTGTTAAATATTAATTTTTATATTAGTAAAAAATGTGATACTCATAACAAATTGTTGTATTAAAAACAGTATTGATAACAAATTTCATTTCTTGCATTATTTCTTTCCTTCCAAATTTTTTTCCTATAAATACCCTATTTATTTATTTAATCTTTTATTATGATAATATATTAATATAGTCCGATTTAAGAAATATAACTATACAATATTCCTGTTTATTTTTTCTAATCTAATTTTTTTTTTTATATAGATTTACTGCTTTTGTTCTTACTTTACTGTTCTTTAATCCGTTTGTTGTCAATTACGTCTATTTCCACTGTTCTTTTACTTGTACTCTACTTTATGGTACGTTATATTCTATCTCATCTGAGAAAATGTTATTCAAACTTTTATTTATATTTATATAAATGCACTTGTAGCCAAAATAAATTGTTGGCATTATATGTTTGTTTTATGAATATTTCATTTCCTCATGATATTTATAAGATTCGTTCTATTCTAAGATGTACTATCTTATTTGGTTCGTTTGATATAATCTGTATAAAATTATTTGGAATTAGCTGCTTTCATATTTTGCTTTAGCTATAAATGCTTGTAATATTTGTTATGTATCATGTCTCCCTATATATACATATCTACTTACATCTTTGGTTTGTTCTAAAATATTTTTTAGATTACATTCTGAAATCAACGCAGAATTTATAGCATTCTATAACTTTATGCCGACTGGTAAGACATATTATTAAACATCATTGACACAAATTATCTTCATTTTTATCTAACTTCTTCTATAAATAAACGTTGAAGAGCGTGAAATGTATTCAGCAAGAAGAAATTTGTATGCTGCTCAATCAGAGGGGAAAAATGAAAAGATCTGCCGAAAAAAAAGAGAGAGATATGCTGAGTTGAAAAACCTCTAAATGATAAAATTCAAATGCAAACACAATCTCAACATGTTCTATTTTCTAGTTCAAACGAGAATGAAATCATTTATATAAGAGAAATTGGATCGTCTTCAAATATCAACTCTTCTAAATCTAACATGCATAACGATGCTTCCGCTTTAAAAAAGATAACACTTCTTACATCCAACAATATCGCTAAAACTTCGACACTTCTATGTAGGATTATCCTTGTCATCAACATCGGACCAGTTACATCTCTACTAGCCCCTTACGGGGTGGGGCCACCCCTTCCCCGCCCCCCACCCGTGCATGGGCAGGAACGGGAATTTTTTCTCAGTAATCCGCCCCCGTTCATGTGGGAGCGAGATACCCCGTCCGCTGCACGAGATGCAAGAGTAGACGTCCTTCCCTTCACCCATAGCCCCGCTCCTTCCCTCCCTGGCTCCCCCAATCGATTACAACAAACCCAAACACCAAAACAAGTTATAATGATTAAGAAAAATTCATCTAACTCATCGCCTCGGTGTCTGTTACAACAAAGAACAAGTCACAAACCCAGATCAACATCTACCTCGGCATCTGTTACTTCCATAGTAAACAAAATCGATTCCTCTCTACCGATGTCTGTCACAACAAACCCAATTGATTCCTCTCTGCCAACGTCTGCTACTTTCATGGCAAACAAGATTAAGAGAATTCGGGACAAGAGAAATCGAGAGAGATTGTGAGAGTTTGTGACGAGAGAGATCGAGACAAGAGAGTTCAAGAGAGTTTGGGAAACTGAGCTAGGGGATTGGGTTGGCCTTATACATGTGTGGGCGGGGCAGGTCAGGGCAGGGGATTTACGGAGCGGGGTTGAGCCCCTTTCGTCCCCTACCTCCACAACATCCCTTTCATACAAGGTGGCGCACCTGTGCGGAGCGGATCCACCACCTCACCCAGGCGCCGGGGGGGCGGGGGCGAACAGGGCAGTGTAGTGGGTGGCAAGCACTCACTGCCCACCCCTGAAGGGAACGCACGGAAAGACTTGCGGCAAGCGCTGGCTTTGCTTTTGCGGTTCTGACTTTAGGCACAATGGATTGCTCAAAGATCACGTTAAAGCATTCGGTTCTGGTCACAGCTCATTTGCACGGCCTGTACCTGGAAGCTGTTGAGCAGGTACGTTCTTCATTATTTGGAAGTAGTTTGCCATATCCTTCCGTGTATTATTACCAATCTAGAACAACTACTTCCATAGCTAATCAAGATTGGATTAACAATCTTGATTGGTACAAAGGTCTGTAGCTACAAAGGCCATCGAACGAGACTTATAATTATTTGCTTAAAATTACTATTTCTGTTTATCTAATTAGTATTAATTGGTATGCGAAGCTTTACTGTCGCCACACATTAATGCAGATCCAAACTTGCGTCAACTAAGGTATCGATGGTACATACGTACGCTTATTGCACCATTTTAGCTAGTAAGAAGTCACGCGTGGGAGCATATCATAGGCCGAATTGAAGGATATGTAGCACATCATGACTCCGGGAAAGTAAATAAAAAATAATCGGCGTAGTTATAGTCTTATCACGAAGTATTTTGTCTATTTTATTAATGTAATTAATCATGTATTAAAAAAAATTATATAATTAATCACATCAATAGAATGTATGTAAATGTGGTAGTATTATTTTTAAAAAAATTAATGTAATCAATTACATTAATAAAATATTTAAAATACATAAAAATAACTATATATAATATTATTATTAAAAAAATTAATATAATTATTACATCAATAATAAAATGTACAAAAACATCAAATCCACATGCCTTGATGTCGTGGGCATTGGAAACGAGCCTTTATATCGAGGGCATTGGAAACGACTTCGTTGTTTGTGTTGTTTGTTTCGGAACTGTTATACGTCTTGTCACGAAGTTTTTTCTAGGAAATCTTTTGAATGATATGAGTCGGTATGACTAGCCGTGCATGGGCGTGAGCTGTCTAAATATTTTATTTACACGAGACTTTATATCGAGGGCTTTGGAAACGACTTCGTTGTTTGTCTTGTATGTTTCGCAACTAAATTATTCTCTATTTTATTATTTTATTTATAAATAGATTAAAATAATTTATTATAACTTATAAGAATAATATTAATATATAGTCTTAAGATAGGTAACTTTTCCGTATTCTTTCTAAAAAAATAAAAGTAAAATCCAACATTTAAAAAAAATGATTTTTCCATGTATACTTACCGAACATAGAATTTTAAATCCAAGAGATATGAAAAGCATTTCAGTTACAAAATATGATGAACGTAGGATAAAAATAAAGTATATATCGTTACTCCTTTTAAAACCATTGAGATATATCCTATTATAACAATCTATTTAAAAGAACTTTTTTTGAAAAAAAAAAAAAAACATTATGCCAACAAAATCTCAAGACTGGAGCTCAAACCATCAGGGAAATGCAGGGCCAGCCGCCGATGCAAATGTGGCGTTCAACTTGCTATCGCAGAAACTGATCCTCTAATTGTGTGGTCGAACAAACCCAGTAGAGGTTTGAGAAGTGGCCCTCCCAAGATTTTTTTAATAAATTCTCGGATTCTAATTGTATAAATGAGTCAAACGCAGCAACTTTCTTTTGGTGGGCCAAATTCTCGCTATAATTTCAAAGTTTAAGATCTGTTAAGACGTAGTGGAGTCGAAAAAAATTGTAGATTTTGTGTATAAAGATGTATTAATTAAGAAAAATTATAAATTATATGTATAAATAAATTTTGAATTAAAATAAATTTAATAATTTAATAGTTAGATGTTTAAATATTAAGTTGAATTACAAATTAGAGTAAACTGATTTAATTCAGTCGAAATTCTAAATTGGACCAAATCGTTGAATTGTCAAATAAATTGTGCTATTTGCCATAGCCTATCGATCGGCAATGTACATTATTGCACTAGCGACATTAATTACACTCTCAGCTCGAAAGGGAGACCAGATTTGTACAAGATACTCGAAGAGTGTGCAACGTAGTGGTCCTCGTGAGTTTAAAATAGTTAGCGCTGAAAAATTAATTTGGATTGGGTTACATTGATGGTAGAATTTAGATTTAGAAAAACATAATTTTAAAATTATTTTTTTTAAAAATAAAATGTAACCAACGTTCATTGAGAAAAAAATTGTTCAAAATATATTATTTTGACTCCACAAAACCAATAATCCAAACAAATGTAAGAAGGAAAAAAAGAAGGAAAAATATAATTGTAAGTACAATTGTGTATTAATCTGTGTATCAATATGATGTGATTGGTCAAAAAGTAAATTTTATTAAAAATAATATTAATTTAAATTTTAAGTATTAATAAATCAGTATTAATATACAGATTAGTGCGCGACTATTCTTGTATATAGTAAAACTCAAAATAGAATGAGCGGACTGCGCAGAGAAAAGAATTCCCAGAAACAGAAGTGAAAGAAATAGAATGATGAGGATACAAAGTTACAACACGATGGGAATAGTTTAAGTAATCTCCTGTTAAGTCTATTCTCATGCAGAACGAATTAGCACCTGATTAATCATTTTGTCTAAAGTCGCGTAAGATGAGCCAATCGGTTTACTTGTGGCGGCTTCCTCCGCCAACCTCTTCCATTCTTCAGCTTTCTTCCTCAACTCTCTCCCCTTTTCTCCCAGCATCAGCTCTCTCACAAGGCTCTCTATTTTCTCTCTGCTTGCATCTCCCTCAATCTCCATGCCCACGCCCCATTCATTGCAAGAGAACCTACAATTGGTTTGTTGCTCAGCAAAGAACGGCCAACAGATCATTGGGACTCCGCTGCTCAAGCTTTCGATCGTGGAATTCCATCCGCTGTGCGTCAAAAATCCTCCAACGGACGGATGGCTGAGAACTTGTTCTTGAGGACACCAACTTGCTAAAAGACTCCTTTCCTTGGTCTGTGACAAGAATTCGGGTGGAAGAATGGACAAATCACCCTCCACGAGATCGGGCCTTATAATCCACAGGAATGTTTGATTACTATTTGCAAGTCCCCAAGCAAAATCAATTAATTGCTTGCTT
This sequence comes from Carya cathayensis, assembly GCA_011037825.1. Lineage (NCBI taxonomy): Eukaryota > Viridiplantae > Streptophyta > Magnoliopsida > Fagales > Juglandaceae > Carya > Carya cathayensis. The sequence goes on from QGSO01000197.1 coordinate 3,134,299, forward strand.
GTCATGACCGTTATGCTTCCAAAATTCACGTAAACAACGGATTTGGGTTCTTTTTTGTCCAGCCATTCCAGACACGAATATTCTTCTTTCCATAGGTTTGATCCAATTGATTTATATTCACCACCCGGGATCTGGTTTAAGTTGTAGGGGACCGACCGTGTAAATGGGGGGAAACATGGATGAAAGTGAGTCCAAAACTTCTTGCTCTAATGGCTCGAACGTATTAAAGATAAGAGAAGAAGCCTTTCGAGCTCTCTCAGCTTCGACCATTGCAAAATTGAACATAATTTCATCAGGATCTGTGGTTCTAACGAAGCTTGGAAGATCTCTGAAACGGATACCTTTCATACCAGGAATCCAATCTATGACCATATCCAAATATCCATCGGTTAAATAACTCGCATCTGCACATCAAAGAAATTGCACAATCGATACATCAGATCAGCTCATGCCAATAGTCAAAGTTCTACTTACAAGCCTAGTGTTTAGCCGAAGTTGAAACGAGAATTAGCGGCTATGAAAATAAAAGAATGAAGTTATACCTGATTGATAAGTTAGTAGTAGTACCTTTGAGTGGTGTTAGACCTTCCTCCACGAGACGGCGATATTGAGCGTAGCCCATGAAACCACAGGCACTGGTCGTCCAGAAAATAACCTCAGGGACGCCCAGCTCTGCTGCTGCGTCAAGAGTGAAACTCATGGCACCGTCGGAAACTATGCAAGAGACCGGAGGGACGTTTGACGAAGAGGTGTCGTTCAGTTTCCGAAGAAGGTTTCTGAAGGGAGTTAAGCAATGTTTTTTCGTGGATTCGCACAGGGACGGAATGTCCTGGGTGGCTTCGGCATCGGACTCAGGAAGGCCGTCGGGAATTGTTGTGAATCGAAAGGAGGGAAGGCCGTCGAGAGAGTTAGGACCTCGGGATTTCAGGAGACGTTTGTTGTTGAACTCTGTGTTGACGAAAGTGATATGAAAGCCTCTGTAGTGCAGGAGTTTGGCCAACTTCATCATTGGGTTTATGTGGCCTTGAGCTGGGTAGGGGATGCAGACTGCATGGGGCTTCTCCATTAATTAAGGCCTTTGGAATCAACACAGTCTCTCTCTCTCTCTCTAGGCACAGATCAATTAAAAATGGGATAATCTTAGCGAGAGAACTGGCTTGGTTTTTATAGAGCTAGTGAGGGAAATTAACTGAGCCATCCACCTTTCCCACCTCAGCCGCCAGAGATTTGGAGGTCGGCCATAAAATCTAATTTTAGAGGATTCTCACCGGGTGTTGCATTTCTAAAATATATTGTAATTTTTTACTATTAGATATAAAACACTTACAAGAAAAAATATTAACAAAATTTGTAATTTTTAACTATAATATCTATAAAGAAAAGATCAAATTTGGTCTATATTATACAATAACGAAATCTTATTATTATTTTTTTTATAACACTCTTTCTTTTCTCTTTATCTACATCTATAAATTTCTATAAGTTTCTTTAAATTAAATAGCCAAATGTTATAAAATAAAATAAATTAATAATTAATAATTAAATTATAATTAAATAAAATAAATTAATAATTAAAAAAATTAAATATTTTTTAAATTATTATTTACTCATTGCTATATAATAAATAAATGAATATCTAATGTGGAGATTTGTTGTAAATAACTAAAATTAAATTTATCTTATATTATTTTATTATATAATAAAAAAATAGTTATTCAAATATAAAGACTTATATAAATAAAATAATTAAATTTAAATTCATCTTATATTTATCAAAATTATTCTTTACATATACATAAACGGACTATGGTAGATCTACTGCTCTCATTTAATAAAGGGTGCTGTTCGGCTACCGCCCAGAAGTAACTGTTGGGCATGTCAGGCCAATTTTATTAAAATATTTTTTAATTTAAATATATACTTTTTAAATATATATGTTTTTTTTTTAATATCAATATTTTTTTAGTCTTTCGACGTCAAATCATGTTAATAAATTGTGTTCGTATTGTATCAAAATATGTATATTATATTATATAAATAAATTTAAACTTGACTCGTTAAGTTTATTATATCTAAATATCAAATTTTAACACGACCAATTAATATAACGAATCGTATTATGTCAACTCGTTTCAATATATTTATAAAAATAAATTGAATAGACTTGAAATTAACTGGTTTGAACTGATTAAATTTAGTATAATTTTATATTAATTTTAAAATCACAATATCTATAAAAATTATAAAACTAATTACAAGTCTAAAATTACAATCTAAATAATAAAAATATCAAAATTAAAATTCTAAAAATATTACTTTTATGTATAAGGGTATATTTGTAACATTAACCTTTTTAACGGGTCGTTATAACGTGTCAAGATTGGTTGACTCGTTATGAACTCATTAAACAATCATGTCTTAACGAGTCAACCCGTTTTAATCTGAACCAGTTAAGACTATACTCTAACCCACTATTATCATGTCGTTTCGTATTAAATTAACTGATCATATCACATATTGCTACCCTTGCTTTAATCTATAAATAAATATATATATATCAAATACATAAACCGTCCTCAAAAAAATTGAAGCATTATTGTTTAATAAAACTATAAAAGGATCATGCTAGGAGTGCTGATGGACCGATGAGGCAATTGTACTTTTTAATTTTTTTCTTCTCTTATTTTTTATACACTTTTAAATATTTTTAAAAAATAATAAATTTCTATCTTAATTATTAAAAAAATTAAAAATTTATTCTATAATCATTTGCGTTGGTTCAATCAGCATTTTACTTAATAAAATACTGACTTCGATGAATCTACACCACCGACGTCAAGTAGTCAAAGCTACAGAGAAATAAAGATGTCGTAAGGGAACGAATTACGAGTGTCAACTATACGTGATTAATATGATAATTCTCTTACTAATTAAGGCAATGCGTACAGAAAAATCAAATTTATTTATTGAAGGAAAAAAATTAATTTTAAGCGATTCTGTGTATTAATAAGCATATTCATTTAACATAATTATCAAAAAAGTCAGACTTTAATAAAAATAGTATTAATTTAAATTTTAAATATGAAAATAGCAATATTAATATACAGATCGATACACGAATTCACTTCAAAACCACTCTTTCATCATACGTGACACCAGCTTCTAATCATTATTACTATGCACAACGTGTGATCGTGACAAAGATCTATAAGATTTGTTTATTTTATTATTTAATTGTAGTGGTAGGAATTCGTAGGCCTGCAACCCGGTCTACCGACAGATTTGGGGCCGACCCGACCTAGCCAGTTAACAACCCAAAATGAAACTGCCCCAAACTGACCCACAACAATCGGATCGGACCAAAAACTTTCAAACCGCACGCTGCATTTTGCCCATTTCCTTTTCCTTTCTCAACACCGACACCCCACCACCACTAACACCAATAAATCCAGAAGCTCCACCATCATCAACCAGGTTGCTACTATCGTTGTTGTTGCTTCTCTCCATCTCTAAATGCTCACTTTCTTTGCGGCATCGTTTTGGTGGGTCTTTGGGTTTTAGTGAGCTGCGATGCAAATTTCGTGAGCCGGTGAAACTTAATCTGAAAATGAACCAATTTCGCCATAGAAAAGGAGAGACAAAAGTTAGACTACTTTTTTCTTACAAGAGAAAAAAGAAAAAAAATTGCAGAAGTTGAGAGAGCGCCCAACCTGGCGTACCTTCAAATCCCATTACCGTCGTTTTCGCAGCCAAAGAGGACCATCAAAAGTCTTTCTATGAAGCTCAAATCGAATCGATGTTGTTTTATAATGTTGAGAAAATCGCGAGGGGAGTATGGGCGAGGAGAAGGAAGACGATCTTGGAGCAGCGATCATGGAGAGAGCGAGAGAGATCTAATGACAATGTGGGTTTTTTCTCTTCTCCTACTACACCATTTCCAAAATCAACCTTGAGGTTATAAAATCTGTGATTGATTATGAGAGATGTTGTTAGGATTCCCAATTTGTAGCTAACAGATGTTAGGGTTTGAGGATGAGAGAGATGGAGACGGTTTCGATGGGTTGATTGGTTTTGTCGTGTAATAAACTCGTTAAAGGGATTGACCTGCTGAACCCGACTTTAGTCGGGTGGGCCCATGTCGGGCTTTTCGGATTAATTGGGCCAGGCCCTTTTATGCACAAGCTTAGGTATTCGGCTTTAACAAATTTGTAAAGCATAAATTTCGTGAAACCAAATTTATAAATTAATTTAATTTTATTAAATTATAAAATTATTTTTATTTTATATTAAAATTAATATATTATATATAATCAGATTAATTACTAAATTTATTTTTATAAAATTTGTTCACGCAATAATAAGTTTTTTCAACTATTAGATTTGTATATTGACTTTGTGATCTTTGTGATGAAAGCAATTTTGACACATATTTTTGAAATTTAAATTTGAGGTTTTTTATTAATCATTTTCAACCATTATATTAATTTTTTTAAAAAAATTGATTTTATTTGAATAAAGTAATTGAATTTTTCTATTTATCATTTATATACTATATATGTTATGAGAAAAAATTAAAAAGTTATATATATATGATATCAAGGAGGTATGTAATATATTAAAATGATGAGTATAATTTTTTTAGAATGATAACATAAAATGCCGTGAAGACCAATTATCGCTTGGCTGTGAAATAATTGTCACTTTATATTTCTTCTCAAGTAACTCTTTTACGTCCGTGAGGGTATTAGTCTACAAGTTGCCATTAACATTGAAATGTCACGTCTGCCGAAGGAATCTTTTTTGTTTTTTTTTTAATATTTTCAAAACTTATGAAAAGAAACAAACAAGAGAGAAAAAACGTGATCAGAAGCAAATTGTACTGCTTTGACAAGTTGCTAAAAGGTCCGAAATATATGGAAAGAGTAATGATACTTATAAGAACTACTAGTAAGGTCCTACATGCGGTGCACATGTGCCTAGTTGATGTATTTCTTACGTCTCATAATTCTAATATTTCTGAATTTAACTATAAATGAGTAGAATTATATATATATATATATTAACGCTTTCTACATGCTCACAAAAAACGTTACACATATTATTTACAAAATATCCATAACTATAACATATAACTTCTACAAACATATTTTTAATTACAGATAAATATTTTGTATTATTTATACATTACAATAACATAAAGTTTTTTTAAAAAGGTCTAAAACAGTCATTTTGCTATTTCCGGCATGATGTTGACAGACAATACATTAAGTTTATTTTGGCACAATCTACTAGATTCGTTCATGTGCACACTCAAAACTATCATCCATTTGCTATATCGGATTTTGTTTACGACATCTGTGAGATATGGAAGATGTTCATGTAATGATAAAAACAAATAAAGTGGTAATGTGCTAATTTTTTTTAAGTATTTAAATATATAGATTTTACTAAATATGTGATATATGAGTGATGAGTAAAAGAACTCAATTAGTTTAAAAATAATCAAAATAAATAAAAATAATTGTAATGGTGATATTTTTATAAAATATTTTAGAAAGTAGCCATACTTGTATAAATTTTTTATAATTCTTTATAAATTCATATTCTAAAATAAAATTATTTGTATAAAATGATATTATTTTTATAAAGTACTTTATAAAAATTAAAATATAATTATATAAAAATTATACAAAAGAATATATGTCTATTATTTCATGTAAAAATATAGCTTAGAATTTTTGTTTAAGAGTAATGCTACATACAGTCACTTTTACGTACTCCACTGATATGATTGGCTGGATTAATTTTTTTTTAATATCCAATTAATCATATCACTGGAGTGTACAAAAGAGTACACAAAAATAATTGCATATAGAATTTTTGTTTAAAATATAATTAGGAAAGATGCAGTGAAAGAAAAAATGTGTTTATTATTTTGAAAAATGATATTTGTAGTCATAGTTATGCAAGCGATGTATAGTCTTTTTGAAAAAAATAAATTAATATAAAATTCATATGAATAAAAAATTAATTTTTTAATCATAAACTCTACTTTTTTTTTTTAAATAATTACCTAATATTTATACTTTACAATTACACGTAATATTAATATTACTCGTTTATGTGTATCTTTTTTTGGCCTTGAGGAAACCTCGCGTGCTTTGAACGTTTGGGTGTCAGGTCCGATCAGTCTTATCTGGTTCCGCTGGTCGTATTTACATTTGTCGCACGTACAGGCTGTGGTGTGACAGCAGCGTGCGAGTATCTCCGTTCCATCTTCTTGACTGTTGCATGGGTACGATATCGAAGGGCTCCCTAAAGTTAGGGCTTACATTTATTGCCGCCTGTACGTGACAGTAAGTGGGTACGTCAGGCCATGGGACAAATCTCAATAATGGCATTAAATAATATATTCTTCTTTTATTAATGTATCATCCTACAGACAAAATTCATGCTGTATCATCCTACAGGCAAAATTCACGCCACCCAATACGCTAAATTTGTTTTTTTTTTTAATAAAAAAATTTACAATAATTTTTAAAAACACTTTTTTAATTACATTAAATAAAAAAATGGATCAACACCATCAATAACTTTTATTTATGGATAAGCATTACCTTTTTTAATTAGATGGACTGTAACAGTGTTGCACGACTCTTCTATTTTCTTCTTTTTTTTGGGTGTAGACGATAGATGCTGAATAATTGGCCCTACGGTTGCTGAGAATCTTCAACCAGCAACGACAAATAGGTAAAAAATCAGAAATGATATATATAATATTCAAATACCGAAATTTTGTCTATTCTATACATCGATTTGAATAGAAAATAATTAAAATAAAAATTATCAAATTATCAATATTTTATAAAAATACAAATCATTTAAAAAGTAATTATTAAAATAAAAATAGAAGATTGATCATTGAAGCTGCAAGTGGCATTCCCTAGTGGGTGTAGTGATAGCGGAAGTTCAAGAAAACGTTGATTGCGGATAAGATCAAGCCAGCATTTAACTAATATATATATATATATATATATATATATATATATAGAGTGCTACTCACGCCATACATAAATTATCTTTAAAAAGTATGTATCTATCTTTTTGAGTTTTTCTATTCATACGTCTCATACACAATACACTACATAATTTTATATTTATATTTATTTTTTAAATTTTATTTAGTTTTATTCTTTTTAAAATAATTAAAATTTTCTACTAAACATCTATATACCACATATTTAATAAAAAAAAAGAACTAAAATAATAACAAAAAGATTGTTATGTGGTGTACGAGACTTATAAATAGATTTTTTCATCCATTTTAATAAATAATTATAACTTTTAAGGCCGGTTTGAATACACTACCGTATATTAGTTTTCTTATCAAAACATACTATGTTTCATTTTTAAATTTTAAAAATATTCATTTAAATAAATAGAAATGAACGGTGTGTATAAATAGTAAAATCAAATAGTGAACAATACATGAACAATAAAATTTAAAAGTAAACATTATGTAAACAGTGAAATTAGACAATAAACAGTGCACAATTCAGTTGAAAATTAAAAACTGTCTCATCTAATTTTACTATTTAAAAACTTGTTTTTTTTCTAACTATTTAATCTCATCTTAACTCAAAAATTTTATTACTATTCAAAATATATCATCTTATCTCATTTGAACAGTGTATCCAAACGAGACATTTTATCTCATCTCATTTCAAATGAATATGTTGTTCCTGCCTCGTGTTATTAATTTATTTCATTTTTAAAATCCTTTTATCTGATTTTCTTTTCTTGTTTGTGTAGTTAAGCCATCATTTGATTGTACAAATAAAATGATACGAGAATAAAATTTTATAAATAATAGTAAAATAAATTGTAAATAAAATTTTGTTATTTATTATCCCTATACATTACATATTATATTTTTTTATATTGTTCTCTTATTAAATATATGGTATATGAATAATGAGAATAATACTTTAATTAATTTAAACAGAAAAAATTAGAAATGAAAAAAATAAAAAATGTGCTGTGCTGTGTAGCGTAGGATGTGTCACTTGAGCAAGTGTGATTTAGGATGGACAAATAAAAAAATAACATTATTTTTTTATGAGTGAGAACTTTAAATTTTACGATCGGGTCAAATGGCCGGCATGACGGCATCCCAAATTACCAATCTATTAATTTTATTTTCTATTTTATTATTATTTAAAAAATTAATAATAATTAGTTTAACTAAATTTGAAAATTCGGAAATCAAAATAATCACCTCAAACAATAAAAAAAATAGGGCCCAGTGCATCAAGATACATCCAACACCATCCTAAGAAAAAAGACAAACCAAACCAAGAAATTCAAATAATTATTGCAAAAAAATGAGTAAATTCGAAGAAATACAAACCTCGAAACAGTGTAAACTTCAAGCCAAAGAAAATAGATTTCTTATAAATACCAAACTAACAAGTTTAAAAACAAAAAGATCACAAATTTAAAATTCAAACCATAGAAAGTTGTCAATAGGGGTTTAAATTTTAATCGAAAAACTGTATCTAACAGGTAGAACCAACTCGATTTTAGATAGATTTGGTCTGGAACTAGTTTATAAAATGTCAAAACTAGCCAGAACCGATCCGGTTCTATAATTTGTAGGATCGGACTGGTTCACTATAATACATATTTAAATTAAAATATTTAAATATTATATATAATTTTTATATATAATAATATAAATTATAATTATATACAATAATATAAATTATAAGTATATATAAGATAATGTTATTATAATTTAAAACAAAAAACTTTAATCTTAAACATGAAAATTTATTTGATCATGTGTTTTAAACATAAAAAATAGATATTAATAATATTTTATGGCATAATAAATTCTTAAACATATTCATTTTGAATCTTTGATAAATACATAATACATTAGTAATACTAATATACACTAATATATTAATTATATTTCATTTTGATTAATTAGTATACTAATATATATTGGCAGTTTTTTACAGTATAATTTCTTTTACATAACAGTTTTTTTTTTTTTGTAAAATAGAGTTTTTATAGAAGAATTTTTTAACATAGTAATTTTTTTTATAAAGTATATTTTTGTAAATAGTAACAGATTTTTAATAAAATAGATTTTTTAAAAGCAGTTTTTTTTAAACAGATTTTTTCTAAGAAATTTACATTTTATTAAAACCGGAGTAACGGTTTTTGGAAAATAACCAGTGCGCAATCACTTTTTAAAAATGCAAAATCAGTGTATATCAATTTGATCCTAAATTTTGTCTAAAAGCAGACCAAATCGGACCGATTACAACCATAGTCGCCACCCTTTCCTAAATTAATGCATTTAATTTTTATAATTATTTTAATAGTTAATGTTTTTTTTATCTTCATTTATGTTATTTTTTTAAAAATCTTCATTTAACTGTCGAGACTAGTTATTTCTTTGAACAGCTGATCATCCATTATCGCCCTTCCATGATAACATTCATTTTCACCATTAAAAACTGTCTTTGTTTCACTTTTTACTTTTCCCTTATACTTTCTCTACCATTAAAAATACAGTTTGAAGACATTTTATTTTACAAGTAAACGTTTTTACCAATTTATTTATTAATTTTTTTGTTTTATAATTTATTATTATTTAAAAAATTAATAATAATAAGTTTAACTAATTTTTTTTTATTAGAGAAATTCCTAAATTATCAAAAATGGAAAAACTAGCATTTTCCCACCCCAAAAAGATGGTAGCATGCCCTCTCAATTGGCATGATGCCAAGGTGGTTGGCCCATTGGCAAAAGTTAGAAAATCGTATTTCTTTATTTTGTTCGTGGTCACAAATTTGAACGATTTGTCGTAATAAAACTTATGAATCAAAATCTTGGGAGCCTTTGCATGCTGGTACTTTGGTGAGGTTTTTATCAGACTACTCTACTCGAATCAATGGTTATAACTCAAAACTAGTATTATTTTAACGTGCCAATTTTTTAAACCCCAACTATAGGGGATGTATCCTATCACCGAACTAATTATTAACTTGCAAATATCAAAGAGTGATGGTGTTATATGCATGCAACTATTCCAATATTTAAGTCGGTAGAAAGTAATATATAATAACTCAAATATATCATCATAAGTCATTTAGGATTACCTGACATCCATAAATATAGGCGTGGAGAAATGTTGTATCAATACTATGATGAGATCACGTTCACATAATGCTTATTTGTTCATCATACCCTTAAATAATAGGAATAATTTACTTGTCACATTAATACCAATCCGCTCTATTATATAACGGAATACCAAGTCTTCGTGGGCTTTCAACCTCTAATGTGGGCCATATTTACTAATATAATTCATAGTTGGGCTGAGGTGGGAAATGGAACCAAGACCAACAATCAATTCGAGCCAACCTAGCTCATTTGTGTTTCCGAAATTCCCGTATGAAAGTGCGGTGAGGGAAGTGTTCGATGTTCATGGGCTTCCGCTATTTTCAATGGGGAAGTATTTAATAATATATTTAATAATAATAAAATGCAACTCTGCCAATAGAGTGATTGTCTGGCCGGTCAAAATGGCAACGCAACGGTCAATAGGGGTCTATTTAGAGCACTTTCAATGACTCTTTTATAATATTTTTTTTTTTCAAAATTTAAGGAAATATTCTTGAAGTATTACTCCATTGAATCTTATATTTTAAAATTAGTTTACATTTTGTTACGGTGATCCTTCTACATGTAAATAATACTATACATCAATCTAAACATTTTAAATTCATTTCTCTTTCTCCTCATTCAATATTCTAAACATCTTAATAATATTCTTTTACAATTATCAAGAATGAATTTTCTTACAATATGTTTTAAGAATATTTTTATTATATAATCTATTCTTTTTATTTTTTGAATTAATTTATATTTTAGTTTATCTTATAAATTTGGGTTAGTTTAAAATAGAATATAATTATATGATATTATATATGAGGAGATATAGCAAATATCAAAATATATAAGGATATTATTGATATTTAGAGAAAATATTTGAAATGAATAAAAAAGAATAAAAAGTATAATATTTAAATGATATGAAAAAAAATAGATAAGTTGATGTATAGTATATTGTAAAAATTAATATGTAAAATAGAAAAAGTAAATTTTGGTAATGTATTTTCAATGATAGGATATATAAACTTTAAGAGTGCTCTAACCTTTATTTTCTTGATTGAGTTATGTAAAATTGAATAAGAACCACCTCCAAGAAAGGAAAGAGTCGGGCTACTGTGCCGCCAACTTACAGTTGGGTGTCCGTTCCAGCTTGTTCTTCTTTTTTCTTTTTCTTTTTTTTTTTTTTTTGGAAACTTTTAACATTTTTTTAATATCTACACTATTATAATAAATGCCAATCTAATTGTAAACAGTAATTTTTTTCCTTTTTTATCGTTAGTTTTCTTGTCCCTCTTAAGTCCCAATTAAGCCTCCGTTTGTGGCATTTGTGTTGTTGTGTCCGCTTGTATTCCATTCTAATAATTTAAAATCTCCAAGAAAAAAGTGCCTAATTATGATACGTTCAAGCCTTTGTATTCCATTATAGATGCCATATTGTCATTGGAATTTGGAGGTGCATTTGTGGTTGTGCAGAGTGTTTTTTGTGGCCAAGCTCTGTTTTCATCATAAAAAACAGAGGAGAATGATGCACGCAGCAGTGGACTAGATGGACGCTGACGGTGGCATTTTTTTCCTTTGGGCGTGCCCGAAGTGAGGAGCTGCGGAGGAAACAAAGGTTTGAGTTGCTTTGTTTTAATGAACAAAAAGAGAGGTTGGTTCATGGAGTGGAGGCGATGATGCGTTGAGGTTTGACCTTTGCCGTCCATGGGTGGTGCAAGGCATCGCCGTGGAGATTGAGATCCTCATGCTGATTGGATGGTTTTTGGTGGTTCCCGTGGGCGCCATGTCCATGGCTGTCTGTGGCTGCTGAGCTGAAAGATGAAGGATGCAACGTGCGTATGGTTTCCATGTTGCAGGTGACCAGAGGCAGTGGTATCCCTGTTTTGGTGTTTTTGACACTTGTCATTGGTATACTCAACAGGCTATTTGTCATCTATTAAAACTCATCCAGATAGTTTTGTGCATTTCTTGCAGTGAAAAGCAGATATTAGAATTCTTGAATTAGAAATTAACTATTACGTTTCCTTCTTTTCTTTTATTTGTCTAATTTTTAATTACAATTGTATCAAAGATTGTTTGCCTCAATGGTGTTGGGTTAATCCAATGTTGGTAAAAGTACAAAACCCCAAGGACAAAGCAAAATAAATTTACAAATATTTGCTTAAAGCGTACTTTTGAGTGTTCTTAAAGCGTAGAAAAGCATAGTTTTATAAATTTTTAACCAAGAAAATAGAAACTATCTATTCATGACTTAGAAAATAAATATTCTAAAGTGTTGATATTGAAAATCATTTGTCGTATGGTGCCATATGTTTTCATGTGTTATGCTTTGACCTTACTTCAACGAAAAAATATGTGTTATGCTTTGAACTCGATATAATAGTCTAAAATGACTTTCTAAATGAATTGATATTTTTCTTACTTATATTAGCACAAATAGATTGCTTTCATAAAAAATTATTTTTTTATTTATCAAAATCTCTGTCTTACCCAATTAGGCAAACGTACTTTACACGATGTTTTGACCTATTATTTAAATATTTTTAAAAAATAAAAAATACACTAGTACACTTAAAATTAATTTTTTAATCACTAAGTATTAAAAACAAAACTTTTTTATTGAGTGGCACACTTGAGTAGTACCTTGCAGACGGCACTCTAGTTTTATGCAAAAGGAAAATATCTTTATTGATTTTCAAAGCTTGTAATAGTGCTTAATTGCTTAAAAATATATTTATTTACAAATTATTCACCGGGAGTAGTGGCAGCACTCAACCTAATATACATTTTTATATATAAAAAGTGGCTATCTAATGTTTTAACGGATTTTTATGTTTTTCCATTAATTTTAACGCCGTTTGTCTAAAGTCCGTATATTATGAATACAACTTCTTTTAACTCGAGTCTCTTTAATTCGTTGGAAACCAAAATGACATGGGAATCGAATGCAAAGTGTTAAATTTTTGACTATTTAGCATTTTCCTCAGTTTTCCAAGCAATCAAACGTCCGCTTAACAAAAACTACAAGAAAACACGAAAACAGAAACAACCTAGAAAACAAAATATACATTTGAGTGTTTCGGGATGCAGAGGGATGAAGCTCTACGCAAGAAGGAAGAATCTCTGAGTTCAAGTGAGAAGGTCACGATAGAATTGGACGGTAATCTCTGCTCAGTCGCCACAGCCGCGATGTGAAGCATCGTACCTGCACCACTCTTACGATGCCAACTACTGGGAACCACATTGAAATCAGCCCTGTTTTGCTCCTAAAAAACAGTGCAAGTTCTTCCGAGCGAATACGAGATTTTGGTTTAAAAATGTTGCTTTGATTCAATAAAGATCTTCTGATTCATGAGATCTGAAAGTTTTGTTGTGATTAAATGAAGATGTGTTTATTCTATTTATTTCAAACAACTTTCATAAAATTGTGGGCGATGTTGGATCATCCTCAAATAAAATTATCTCAAACAACTTTTATAAAACTATGGACGATATTTATTTATAGAACCATGTTATAGCTTCTATTAATGCTCTTCTTTTATAATATATCAGAGCGTGTAATTATTTATAAATTACATAAACATTACATCGTTATTTATATAATTAACTGAAAATATTACATCCTTATTAATAAAAAATTAGTTCTTAACAAAAACAAATTAAATATAAACTAAGCAAACGTGCATTGCACGTTGCTTTCACCTAGTATATATATATGAGCGTAAATTTTAAATAGGAATTATATAAATATTTTGTAATGGATTAATCAAATACTTGGTTAAAATATCTTTGGCTACAATATTCCCACATATTTATTTGCATAGTAATTCTACATGAAAATTTTACATCATTTATCTCCACATAATTAATATATGATTTATTATTTTTTCATTCTATTTAAATATGTGTACTAAAATAAAATGATAAAAATGACAAATTACATATTTTGAGTGGAAGTTTCAGCTGTAAAGTTTTTTTTATAATATTTCTCATAATTTATTGCCCTTTCTTTTATATTTTACTCCCATCGGTGAGTAATAACACGCACAAGTTTAAAAACGACAAAGCTCGTATGAGCCTTTAATAAAAAATATGTTTCGCTAATAAATAATAATTTTTTTTTATATTTTTCTAAAAATAGGATCTACTTTTATTCGAAAGTTATGTGATTTATTTATTTGAGAGTTGTCTAAATCATTTCTCATTATTAAAAGAATAAAAATAAAAAGGAGGATCGGGCTGTAGGATACTGTACTTTGGTCCGGTTTCACCGCTCAAACCAGTCTTAAAATAGTTAGCCCACAAAAATTACAAAGTGCAGTAAATTGGTTTGGGTTACATTGATTGTAGAATTTAGATTTAGAAAAGCATAATTTTAAAACTCTCTATATATATATATTTTTTAAAATAAAACCAACGTTCATTGAGGAAAAACTAGTTAATACAATACACCACATCTGATACATACAGGAACATCTTCCACGTCTATAAGTACTTGATTACAAGATAAAGCTTGCTTTGCTAAATGATCAGGAGCAAGTTGATTGGAATCCCTTCTTTTAATCTTAATATAATTTCAACCAAATCTAAATTTTAGCATAAAATCTACACAGAAGATTTCTATTAAAACATATATTATTTTAACTCCTCAATTAATCCAATGATCCAAACAAATGTAAGAAGTAAACAAAGAACGAGAGGAGACTGCTGTTAATTGTCACATATATAATTTTACCGATAATCGCTTTTTTAACTATTAAGTAAAATAAAAATTTTAAAAAATTAAATACAAAATAAATAATAAATAGATAATAAAATAATAGTAACCTATCATCTTGCGTCCCAAAACAGAAGTGAAAGAAGTATAATGACGAGGATACAAAGTTACAACGACACGATGGGAATAATTTTAGTAATCTGCTGTTAAGTCTATTCTCTTGCAGAACGAATTAGCACTTGATTAATCATTTTGTCTAAATTCGCGTAAGATGAGCCATTCGGTTTGCTTGTGGCGGAGGAATTTGCTTGTGACGGCTTCCTCCGCCAACCTCTTCCATTCTTCAGCTTTCTTCCTCAACTCTCTCACCTTTTCTCCCAGCATCAGCTCTCTCACGAGGCTCTCTATTTTCTCTCTGCTTGCATCTCCCTCAATCTCCATGCCCACGCCCCACTCATTGCAAGAGAACCTACAATTGGTTTGTTGCTCAGCAAAGAACGGCCAACAGAGCATTGGGACTCCGCTGCTCAAGCTTTCGATCGTGGAATTCCATCCGCTGTGCGTCAGAAATCCTCCAACGGACGGATGGCTGAGAACTTGTTCTTGAGGACACCAACTTGCTAAAAGACTCCTTTCTTTGGTCTGCGCCAAGAACTCCGGTGGAAGAATGGACAAATCACCCTCCACGAGATCAGGCCTTATAACCCACAGGAATGTTTGATTACTATTTGCAAGTCCCCAAGCAAAATCAATTAATTGCTTGCTTGTCATGACCGTTATGCTTCCAAAATTCACGTAAACAACGGATTTGGGTTCCTTTTTGTCCAGCCATTCCAGACACGAATATTCTTCTTTCCATAGGTTTGATCCAATTGATTTATATTCACCACCCGGGATCTGGTTTACGAGAAGTTGTAGGGGACCGACGGAGTAAATGGGGGGAAACATGGATGAAAGTGCGTCCAAAACTTCTTGCTCTAATGGTTCAAACGTATTAAAGATAAGAGCAGAAGCCTTTCGAGCTCTCTCGGCTTCGACCATTGGAAAACTTAACATATATTCATCAGGATCTGTGGTTCTAATGAAGCTTGGAAGATCTCTGAAACGGATACCTTTCATACCAGGAATCCAATCTATGACCATATCCAAATACCCATTAGTTAAATAGCTCGAATCTGCACATCAAAGAAATTGCACAATCGATACATCAGATTGTTGAGGGACCACCCCATGTGTGCCATCCAACCCATGTGTGCACCGTCCACCATGTGTTGCTCATCCTTTGCCCATGTGCCCATGGGGTGATATTCCTTGCATGTGCTTTCATTGAGAGTGTGTAGTGAATTCCAGCGCATATGTGGAGGGAGATGGGTTCAGCCTCTCCTATAAATAGGAGAGGTCATCTGAAGTGTAAATCATCCCTAAGAAGAGAGTGAAGTTGAAGTGAGAAGTGTGTGTAGTGCCATTTGAGATAGAGTTGTTTTGAATATAGTGTTTCCGCTCAGTGGATGTAGGCAAATTGCCGAACCACTTAAATATTGTCTCTATCTATTTTTTTGGTGTGATTTCTAGGCAGCTTTAGGGCACAACAATTGGTATCAGAGCCCTGGTTCAAACTGTCCGAAAATTCAAGTTGCTCAAAATCAATTTTTGACAACTCCAGGGTGTTCCTCACGTCGAGACGAATCCGTTGCCGCAAACGGAATCGAAAACGGAGGTCGGAAGAGCCTACATGCGCCCCTAGAAGCTCAGCGCGTGCATCTGCTGCAACTCACGCTCCCCCACGCGCATCGGAGGTTGAAGACGACTGCACCACACGCGCCCTCACGCGTTCTAGAGGAAGAAGACGCGTGACGGACACGCTCTAGACGCTCCCCTACGAGCCCTAGACGTTTTCGCGCGTGGAAACCACGCGCCTCACGCGCTCCCACGCGCCTCACAGGTCTGCAGCGCGTGTTCCACACGCGCCCACGCGCCCCCACTCGCACAGCTCCGCGCGTGCATCTCACGCGCGAGATGATCAGAACCGTCCATTTTTCCAGATCCATTTCGGCTTGATCTAAGCCATTTGGAATTCGATTTCATCAATCAAATAGTGCTTTCCTACTATTTGGATCGTTCCGGACTCATCCGTACGGTTAGAATTTTGAAATTTTGAGTCTAAATTTTCTAAATTCAAATGGAAGGATCTGGAAGAGATAGGGACGCTGGAAATGCCAGTAGCTCTGGACGTAGGTCCACAGTTTCAAATGCCAAGTTCGAAGTTGAGAAGTTCGATGGAACAACCAATTTCGGCATGTGGCAGTGTGAAGTTATGGATGTTTTGATCCAACAAGAGTTGGATATTGCGCTGGAGGAGAGGCCAGATGAGATGACTGAGAAGGATTGGAGGAAGCTTAATACCCAAGCTTGCAGTACAATCTGGTTATGCCTTACCAAAGAGCAGAAGTATTTTGTCATGAGAGAGACAAATGCTATGGAACTTTGGAAGAAATTGGAGGACAAGTTCATGAAGAAGAGCATTGAGAGCCGTCTGCACTTGAAGAAAAAGCTCTTCAGATTCCAATTTCGTGAAGGTATTTCCATGTCTGAGCATCTAAATAGTTACAACCAAATTCTTGCTGATTTGTTAAACTTGGATGTTGAAATCCAAGACGAAGATAAGGCTTTACTGCTGTTAAATTCCTTGCCTGATACATATGATCATTTAGTTACTACTCTATTGTATGGGAAGGAAAAGATCAGTTTTAATGATGTATCCAGCTCTTTGATTAGCAATGAGTACCGCAAAAAGGATAAGCAGGTACATCAAGATACATCAAGTGAAGCGCTAACAGCAAGGGGGAGACCACAGTCAAGGAATCCCGGAAGGAGGAAAGGTTTTCACTCGAAAACCCGGGCCACATCACGTGGTCCATCAGTCGGCAGAAAACTCGCCAAAGATGAGTGTTCCTTTTGTCACAACAAAGGACACTGGAAGAAGGATTGTCCCAAGCTGAAGGGACAACAGCAGAATCAACCCACCACAGCCAATGTCGTGGACAGAGATGACGAGTCAGATTTTGCCTTGGCAAGTTCATCATCCATTTGTCATTCCGATGAATGGATTATGGATTCCGGATGTACCTATCATATGTGTCCCAATCGGGACTGGTTTACTGACTTCACAAAAATTGATGGTGGAGCGGTACTTATGGGCAATGATAGTGCCTGTAAGACTCAGGGAATAGGTAGCATTCGGTTAAAGCTGCACGATGGCAGCGTCAAGACTCTGACAGAAGTTCGGTATGTTCCGGACTTGCGGAAGAATCTCATCTCACTGGGATCTCTGGATTCAAAGGGATTCAGGATCACCATTGAAGACGGAACTCTCAAAGTACTAATGGGAGTTCAGGTGGCAATGAAGGGTTTGAGGCGAGGAAACCTGTACTTCTTGCAAGGAAGTACTGCTGATGGAAGAGCTTCCACATGCTGTGAGAAGCTAGATCAGACTGATGCTGACACCACCAGTCTTTGGCATATGCGGATGGGACACGCCGGAGAAAAAGCTTTGCAAACACTGGTGAAGCAAGGCTTACTCAAAGGTGCCAAGACTGGAAAACTGTCCTTCTGTGAGCACTGTGTATTAGGGAAGCAGAAGCGGATCAAGTTCGGAACCGCTGTACACAATACACAGGGAATTCTTGACTATGTACACTCCGATGTTTGGGGACCTACCCAAAATGCATCTTTGGGAGGTAAGCATTGGTTTGTAACATTTGTAGATGATTATTCTCGTCGTGTATGGGTATATACGATGAAGAGTAAAGATGAAGTGCTGAAAATCTTCCTTGATTGGAAGAAAATGGTTGAAACTCAGACCGGCAGAAAGATCAAGCGGCTCAGATCTGATAATGGAGGTGAGTACACTTCAGATCCCTTCATGGAAGTATGCCGGAGAGAGGGTATTGTCAGACACTTCACGGTTCGAGGTACACCGCAGCAGAACGGTGTGGCAGAACGAATGAATCGTACTTTACTAGAGAAAGTGCGATGTATGTTGCTGGATGCTGGATTCAGTAAACAATTTTGGGCGGAAGCTGTGACATATGCCTGCCACCTCATCAACCGACTACCCGCAGCTGCCAATGATGGGAAGACGCCCATTGAAATGTGGAGAGGTAAACATGCTACTGATTATGATTTTTTACACGTTTTCGGATGTCCTGCTTACTATCATGCTAAAGAAAGTAAGCTTGATCCTAGAGCTAAGAAAGCAAAATTCTTAGGCTTCAATACTGGTGTAAAAGGGTATAGACTCTGGTGCATAGAGTCTAAAAAGGTAATAATCAGTAGAGATGTTACATTCAACGAATCTGAGATGCTTAAGTCACATAAGCATAAAGATTCCAATGAAGGCAGCAATGATGGCGAAACATCAGATGATTCGCAGACTGTGAAGTTTATTACTTCAATGAATTCGGGAAAGCATGGACAAGATGAAGTTGATAGTCCAGTCACAGTACCTCCAAGTCAACCCGAATCAATAGCAACCAACAGACCGAGACGAGAGAAACGTGTTCCGACACGTTTAGCAGACTATGTGACATATGCATTACCAGCTGAAGGGGGTGAGATCCCAACCACTTACAGAGAAGCCATACAGTCCAGTGAACAAGTTGAATGGACAAAGGCTATGAATGAAGAGATGCAGTCTCTTCACCAGAACCAAACTTGGGAGCTTGTGCCGCTTCCAAAAGGAAAGAAGACAATTGGCTGTAAGTGGATCTTCAATCAGAAAGATGATCAAGGTGCTAAAAATGGAGTGCGATACAAAGCTAGGTTGGTAGCCAAGGGCTACGCTCAGACAGAGGGAATTGACTACAGTGAAGTATTCTCTCCTGTTGTGAAGCATTCATCCATTCGGATATTGCTAGCTTTGGTTGCACAATATGATCTTGAGTTAGCACAGCTTGATGTAAAGACAGCTTTCTTACATGGTGATCTGGAAGAGGAGATTTATCTGTCTCAACCAGAAGGATTCAAAGAAGCTGGCAAAGAAAATTGGGTATGCAGTCTGAAGAAGTCTCTCTATGGCTTGAAGCAGTCACCTCGGCAATGGTATAAACGGTTTGACCGTTTTATGATGGATCTGAAATACACTCGTTGCCAATACGATCACTGTGTATATTTCAGAAAACTTGCAAATGGATCTTTCATTTATTTGCTTTTATATGTAGATGATATGTTAATAGCATGTAAAAGCAAGGGGGAGATAGATCGCTTAAAAACTTAGTTAAGTAATGAGTTTGAAATGAAAGATCTGGGAGAAGCACGAAGAATACTGGGGATGGAGATCAATAGAGATAGGGTGAAAGGCACAGTTCACCTTACTCAGAAGCAGTATCTGAAGAAAGTACTACAACGCTTCAACATCGACTCGAAGACGAAGCCGGTGAGTACTCCTATGGCCCCATATTTCAAGCTCAGTGCATTGCAATCTCCTAAAGATGATGAAGAGCGGGACTACATGAGAAATGTCTCATATGCAAGTGTTGTTGGAAGCTTAATGTATGCCATGGTGTGTACACGACCTGATATCTCCCAGGCCGTTAGCTTAGTTAGTCGTTATATGTATAATCCTAGAAAGGTTCATTGGCATGCGGCTAAGTGGATTCTACGGTACATTTTAGGGACCGTAGATATTGGTTTAAAGTTCGAGAAAAGTGAAGATAGTCTAGTAACTGGATATGTTGACTCAGACTATGCAGGTGATCTTGATAAATGCCGATCGACAACTGGATATGTGTTCATTATGGGTGGAGGACCAGTTAGTTGGCGATCAACTTTGCAGTCAACAATTGCACTATCATCTACTGAGGCTGAATACATGGCTGTAACAGAAGCCATGAAAGAAGCTATTTGGTTACAGGGATTGGTAACAGATTTGGGCTTTAAGCAGCAAGAGGTTACCGTTCACTGTGACAGTCAAAGTGCAATTCATTTGGTAAAGAATCAAGTGTATCACTCTCGAACAAAACACATAGATGTCCGATTTCACTTTGTATGTGAAATATTGGAAGAATGGGACATTCTACTTCAGAAAATTGGCACTGAAGATAATCCAGCAGATATGTTGACGAAAGTTGTCACCGGAATCAAGTTCCAACACTGTTTGGACTTGATTAATATCTCATACTACTGAGCACCTACGGGTGCATTGGCGTCTTAGGGCGCATTTGGTAGCGGAGATCTCTCATGGCAAACGAACATTTCGATGAAGGGATGAAATCATTGGAAGGATACAATATGTAGTATCCTAATATGGCACACTTGGGTGGAGGGGGTGATTGTTGAGGGACCACCCCATGTGTGCCATCCAACCCATGTGTGCACCGTCCACCATGTGTTGCTCATCCTTTGCCCATGTGCCCATGGGGTGATATTCCTTGCATGTGCTTTCATTGAGAGTGTGTAGTGAATTCCAGCACATATGTGGAGGGAGATGGGTTCAGCCTCTCCTATAAATAGGAGAGGTCATCTGAAGTGTAAATCATCCCTAAGAAGAGAGTGAAGTTGAAGTAAGAAGTGTGTGTAGTGCCATTTGAGATAGAGTTGTTTTGAATATAGTGTTTCCGCTCAATAAATGTAGGCAAATTGCCGAACCACTTAAATATTGTCTCTATCTATTTTTTTGGTGTGATTTCTGTGCAGCTTTAGGGCACAACACAGATCAGTTCATGCCAATAGTTAAAGTTCTCCTTACAAGCATAGTGTTTAGCAGAAGATGAAACGAGAATTAGCGGCTACGAAAATAAAAGAACGAAGTTGTACTTGATTGATAAGTCTGTAGTAGTACCTTTGAGTGGTGTTAGACCTTCCTCCACGAGACGGCGATATTGAGCGTAGCCCATGAAACCACAGGCACTGGTCGTCCAGAAAAGAACCTCAGGGACGCCCAGTTCTGCTGCTGCGTCAAGAGTGAAACTCATGACACCGTCGGAAACTATGCAAGAGACCGGGGGGACGTTTGACGAAGAGGTGTCGTTCAGTTTCCGAAGAAGGTTTCTGAAGGGAGCTAAGCAATGTTTTTTCGTGGATTCGCACAGGGACGGAATGTCCTGAGTGGCTTCGGCATCGGACTTAGGAAGGCCGTCGGGGATTGTTGTGAATCGGAAGGAGGGAAGGCCGTCGAGAGAGTTGGGACCTCGGGATTTCAGGAGACGTTTGTGGTTGAACTCTGTGTTGACGAAAGTGATGTGAAAGCCTCTGTAGTGCATGAGTTTGGCCAACTTTAGCATTGGGTTTATGTGGCCTTGAGCTGGGTAGGGGATGCAGACTGCATGGGGCTTCTCCATTAATTAAGGCCTTGCGAATCAACACAGTTTCTCTCTCTGTCACTCTAGGCACAGATCAATTGAAAATGGGATAATATTGGCGAGAGAATTGGTTTGGTTTTTATAGAGCTAGTAAGGGAAAGGATCTTACCCGAGTCGTCCTCCTTTCCCACGTCAGCCGCCAGAGATTTGGACGTCGGCCATAAAATCTAGTTTTATACGCCAAAACGTACTATGGTCGATCTACGGCTCTCATTTAATAAAATACTGACTTCAATGAATGAATAATCTACACCACCGACGTCAAGTAGACAAAGCTACAGAATAATAAAGATGTCAGAACGGAATAAATTACGAGAGTCAACCATACGATTAATATAATAATTCTCTTACTAATTATGGCAATGCGTACATCAAAATCAGATGGGGCAGGCTACTATGCCGCCAGCGTTTATACCTGGCGTTCCGTTATAAATTTTTTCTATTATTTAAAAAAAAATAATAAATTTTAATATTTTTAAAATATAAAAAATATATCAATATATTTAAAATTTCTTTTTTAATTACTAAAAAAAAAAAAAAAACTATCGAACGTACACTTAAACTATATGTTTACAATATAGTTTAAACTCGTTGAAACTTTAAACTCGTTGTACACGATACGTTTACAATATTATTTATTGTAGCGGTAGGTATTCGACTGTAACAATATTGACGCACTCTCTTCGTATACTATATATTTAATAAAAAAATTAAAAAATTATATATAAGATGTAGTGTGTAAAGTTGATTAATAAATTTTTTTAGGAAAACTCTAAATCCAGTCAATTTGGTGCACTCCTTGCGCATCCCAGCTGACATGGAAAAGTTTAATGAAACGGTACGTTTAGTCGCACCATCCTCCCCTCATTCCCCCCTCCGTTTAGTTGCACCCTCCTTCTTACCCATTCCCCCCCACGTTCTTGTAGTTGTGCTGAAGTCGTGCCCCTTCGTCGAAGTTGAAGTTCATCCCCACGAACCAACACCAATCGCAGAGACAAGAACCTGCTCTCCTCCATCCAACGACGGAAAGTCCACTCCATCTGCTATCCTCCATCCCCCGATGGAAAGCTCAGTCTATTAGGCTCTGTTCTTCACCACCAAAATAAAGGGCATCAAACAGTATACTTGCAGCTGTTTTTAATGAGAAACTTAGCCTACTGCTACCATGTTATGCTGCTTGCAATCATGTAGATATTGTCTATTTCAAATTAAATAAAAAACGATCATATTCGGATCTAAATAGAACCTTCACAATTGCTTTTTCTGTTTCTTTCTTTTTTTGGATACCAAGAACAATGCAATAAATCTAAGTTGATTAGGCTGTTTGGGTATTAGGATAATTACAGGTTGCGAGTCTGCTCTCCTCCCTAATGTGTTGTAATAAGGAAATGGTAGGAAAATAGATGATGGTTGCTGCGATGGGTAAAAAGAATGCACACAAGATATATGATGAATTGACGAAGAGAGTCACTTATTGTAATTGATGAAACAAATATTTTTCAATATTTTGGGCAAATTTACCTCATATCCCAGAGAGAAACAATTGATGAAAAAATGCCACCGTTTGATTACCCCTTAATATTTATCTCATATCCCAGAGTGAAACAAAACTTTTTCAACATTTTGGGCAAGGAAGACAGAATTACAAGTAGAGAATTACAACTTTTTGATAATGCAGGTAGCACTCCTAGATCATTTTATCTAATTTTTACTTGTGTTTTATTAATGTGTTTTATATATTTTTCTCCAATTTTATTAGAAAATTGCATTTGGGCACTTATGAATCCTAGTTTACTTCTTTGAAAACTGTTGGGTCTTAAAGTTGTGTTGGCATGACATTATGATTTTAAATAGCTGAAATTTGGCTTAGAGATCATTGTGTATATTTTTTTCTTGTGTTTTAGACTCTACTAATGCATTGTATATATTTTTTTAGCCAAAATTGCATTCTATAATTTGAATAGAAAACTTAGAAGCCATATTCAAGTTCGCAACACTCAAGCTTGAAAGTTAAAAACAGTATTGATAACAAATTTCATTTGTTGCATTCTTTCTTTCCTTCCAAATTTTTTTCCTATAAATACCGAATTTATTTATTTAATTTTTTATTATGTTAATATATTAATATAGTCCTATTTAAGAAATATAACTATACAATATTCCTGTTTATTTTTTCTAATCTAATTTTTTTTTATATAGATTTGATGCATTTGTTCTTACTTTAGTGTTCTTCAATCCTGTTGTTGTAAATTTCATCTATTTCCATTGTTCTTTTATTTGTCCTCTACTTTCTAGTACGTTCTCTTCTATCTCATCTGAGAAATGTTATCCAATTTTTTTTTTTATATTTATATAAATGCACTTGTAGCCAAAATAAATTGTTGGCATTATATGTTTGTTTTATGAATATTTCCTTTCCTCATGATATTTATTCCTTTTAATAGATTCATTCTATTCTAAGATATACTATCTCATTTGGTTCGTTTGATATAATCTGTATAAAATTATTTGGAATTAGTTGCTTTCATATTTTGCTTTAGCTACAGATGCTTGTAATATTCGTTATGTATCATGTCTCCCTATATATACATATCTATTTACATCTTTGGTATGTTCTAAAATATTTTTTATATTACACTCTGAAATCGATGCAGAATTTATAATCTTCTATAACTTTATGTCGACTGGTAAGACCACATTATTAAACATCATTGACACAAATTATCTTCATTTTTATCTAACTTCTTCTATAAATAAACCTTGAAGAGGGTGAAATATATCCAGCAAAAAGAAATTTGTATGCTGCTCAATTAGAGGAGAAAAAGGAAAAGAGAGATATGTTAAGTTGAAAAAACCTTCAAATGATAAAATTCAAATGCAAACATAGTCTCAACATGTTCTATTTTCTGGTTCAAATGAGAATGAAATCATTTATATAAGAGAAATTGGATCGTCATCAAATATCAATTCTTCTTAATCTAATGTGCATAACGATGCTCCTGCTTTAGCGAAGAAAACACTTATTACATCCAAAAATATCGCTAAAACTTCGACACTTCCTCAAAGAGATTTATGTTCACACAACATAATTGCCTCTACTTCAATATTAAGTGATCAATTTATTCATAAGCATCAATGTGCTATTTGTTAATGCAGATCCTGAGATAGGAAATTCAGTGTTTTAAATACCTCATTTGAAACTTATCGCTCTTGTAATATATACTTTACAAATATATGTGCATAGTTGTGACCTGGTTCTTGTAAGTCGTTGTATTATAGTTATAAAGATTATGCAGATCGCTTGTATAATGGTACTTCCCATTAATATTAACATTTTTAATCATTATCCATCGTGTATTTATATATTTATTCGTACATATAATGTAGACTTAGGGGTATAAGGATTAATTGGAAAACCTAAAAATCAGACAGGACTGGCCCGAATCGATGGAACTAATTCGATTTTGTACCGGTCTGGTCCGGGACCCGTTCCCCTAGTTCCAAAACCGGCCGGTACAGGTCTGGTTTCGGTTCTATGTTTTTTAAGATTGGACTGGTTTGCTATGTTGAACCTAAGGTTTCAAGTTTTGTGTAATTATATATCTACACATTGGTTTTGATGATAACAAATGAATTCAAAGAATGAAGGAGTCTCAAGTTCAAGTTGTCTACACAATGGAGTCAAGCACATCAAGAAACCAAGCATGAGCAAGAAGGGAACAAGTTCACATTAAAGTCATAGAGTAATATTGTAAATCTCTTAAAAATTCGAAATTAAGATTAAGGCTCAAAAATTAATATTTTATTACAAAGCATTAAAATACATTTTCCACATGTGCATGAATATTTTGAAAATTAAATTTGAAAATTTTGAAAGATAATTGATTGTCATCTTTCACATGTGCATGACATGATTAAAGGTTTGAACTTTGAAAATATTAAAGATGATTGATTGTCATCTTTCACATGTGCATGTTTTATTTGAATATTTTCAAAAGTGATTGATACTTTTCTTGACTTATGCAAAAGGAAGATGTCTTTGTTTGAAATATTTGAAAAGTAAAGTGTGCTTTTTTTGTCAAATGCAAAAAGTAAAAGATTAGGTTTGAAATTTTTGAAAAGCAAAGTGTGCTCCTTTTGTCATATGCAAAAAGTAAAAGATTAGGTTTGAAATTTTTGAAAAGCAAAGTGTGCTCATTTTGTCATATGCAAAAAGTAAAAGATTAGGTTTGATTTTTTTGAAAAGCAAAGTGTGCTCCTTTTGTCATATGCAAAAAGTAAAAAGATTAGGTTTGAATTTTTGAAAAGTGAATGATGATGTCTTTGACATGTGAATCTTTTTAAATTTGAATATGAAGTCTCATATGCCTATAAATAGATCATTTGAGAGCTTCACATTACAACACCAAGAGCATACAATATTCATTCAAAGCTTTCATTCTCTCTTCTCTAAGCATTGAGCCTTAACCCTTGTTCATTTTGAGAGATATAGTTTGTGCTGTATTGTTCTTATTTCACTCATTGAGGAGTGTTTTCTGATACCTACCCACTATCAATTCTTGTATCAGTAAAAGGGTGTGTATAACCCTTGTGGTGTAGAAAGTGTTCTACACAGGGAATAGTTGAATCACCACGTGTAAGGTGATTGCAAGTGTAGAGGGTGTTCTACACGGATCCTTTGTAGCGGTGTTGTTCAAAGGTGTAATAGGTTTCTATCTCCACCTGAAGGAGGTTGAATAGTGAATTCGGGGATCCTCAAGGGGTAGCTTGA
Source organism: Carya cathayensis (assembly GCA_011037825.1). Lineage (NCBI taxonomy): Eukaryota > Viridiplantae > Streptophyta > Magnoliopsida > Fagales > Juglandaceae > Carya > Carya cathayensis. The sequence goes on from QGSO01000197.1 coordinate 3,161,336, forward strand.
GGCGAGGACGTAGGCAGTGGGGCCGAACCTCGTTAACATACTGAGTTTGCTTCTCTCTTACCCTTACTCTTTATATTTATTGTTGTTTCATATTTTGTTTATATTTTATATTGTATATTTGATTTATAATTTTTTTTTAAAATACAACTCAATTCACCCCCCCTCTTGTGTTAGTCATCTGGGCAACATGCTATATTATATGTTTTAAATTAATTTTTTTGATATTATAAACAATACTTTCATATTATTTATAATTTATAAATATAATATATATATATATATAATAATGTAAATTATAATTATATATAAGATAATGTTATTATAATTTATAACATAAAATTTTAATTTTAAAAATGAAAATTTATTTGATCATATGCTTTAATCATAATATATATATATTAATAACATTTTATAGCATAATAAATTCTCAATATATTCTTTTTTATAAGTATATTAGTAAATTAGTAATACCAATATACATTAGTATATAATGTATATTAATTAATATTTACATTTTATAGCCTAATACTAATATTACTATCAGTAATATATTTTAAGTCTATATATATACAAACTACTATATAAATTACTATAGTAAATAATTATATATGAAATAATGATATAGTAATACTAATACTATCACTATCAGTGATATAGTTATAATAAATTAAAATCACTGTAACAAATATTAATATATATTTATTTTAATCACTATAACTAATACTAATATATATATTAATACTATTAAAACTGAAAAATCGGACTAAACCATATTGGAATCGGTAAAACTGGAGGTACCGGTTTATGAGAGTAACCGGTACATAATCGGTTTTAAAAAATGCAAAACAGGTACATACCAGTTCAGTCCCAAATTTTTTCCAAAACCGGACCGGTTACACCCCTATGTAGGCTTATCCTTGTCATCAAAACTGAACTGGTTACACCCCTACCAACGTCTTACGGGGTGGGGCCACCACTTCCCCTCCCCTGCATGGGCAGGGGTGGGAATTTTTTCCCCATAATCCGCCCCCGTCCATGTGGGAACGAGGTACCTCGTTCGTTGCATGGGGTGCGAGAGTAAACCTCCATCCGTTTGCCCCTCGCCCCCCTCCTCCCCTCTCCTCCCCAGGCTCCCTCCCCTTCCTGACTCCCCCAATTGATTACAACAAATCCAAACACCAGAACAAGTTACAAAGATCATGACAGATTCATCTAACTCGTCTCCTCAGTGTCTGTTACAACAATGAACAAGTCACAAACCCATATCAACATCTACCTCAAAATCTGTTACTTTTATAATAAACAAAATCGATTCCTCTTTGCCGACATCTGTCACAACAAACCCAATCGATTCCTCTCTGCCGGCGTATGCTACTTTCATGGCAAACGAGATTAAGAAAGTTTGGGACAAGAGAAATCGAGATAGATCGAGACAAGAGAGATCGTGAGAGTTTGGGAAATTGAGTTGGGGGGGGGGGTTGGGTTGGCCTTATACATGTGGGGGCGAGGCAGGGCAGGGAATTTACGGAACAGGGTTAAGCACCCTCTGTCCCCTGCCTCCGCAACACCCATTTCATATAGGGTCGGGCACCTGTGCGGAGCGGCTCTCCCGCCCCAGCCAAGCATGGGCGAGGGGGCGGTGCAGCAGGTGGTGTGCAACGGGTGCTGCCACCTGCTGCCCACCCCTGAAGGTGATTGGCAAACACACGGGAAGAATTGTGGCAAGCGCTGGCTTTGCATTTGCGGTTTTGACTTCAGGCACAAGAGATCGCTCAAAGACCACGTTAAAGCATTCGGTTCTGGTCACAATCCATTTGCACGGCCTCTACCCGAAAGCTGTTGAGCAAATACTACGTTCTTCATTATTTGGAAGTACTTTGCCTTATCCCTCCGTGTATAATTACCAATCTAGAACAACTACGTCCATAGCTAATCATAAGAACTACATTGGATTAACAATCTTGATTGGTACAAAGGTCTGTAGCTACAAAGGCCATCCAAGGAGACTTATAATTATTTGTTTAAAAATATTATTTCCGTTTATCTAATTAGTATTAATTGGCATAAGCATTATTCTGGCCACAAATTAATGCATATCCAAATTCAGATTAACTTTAGGCCTCGTTTGTTTTCAGAATTGAAATGAGTAGAAATTAAAGTTAAAAATTAAATAAAATATTATTAGAATATATTGTTTTAATATTATTTTTGTATTGAAATTTGAAAAAATTAAATTATTTATTTTATTTTATATAAAAATTTAAAAAATTGAAATGATTTATTAAGATAAAATGTTTTATAAAAATAAACAAGGCCTAAGGTATCGATGGTACGTACGCTTATTGCACCGTTTTTGCCGGTGAGAAGTCACGCGTGCGAACATATCATAGGCCGAATTGAAGGACATAGAACACATCCATGACTCCGGGAAAGTAAATAAATATAGTATAAATATACTATAATCGGCATAGTTATTCGTCTTGTCACGAAGTATTTTCCAAGAAATCTTGTGTATGTATCACTAGTCGTGCACGGGTGTGAGCTGTTTAAAGATTTCAATTACACGAGCCTTTATATCGAGGGCATTGGAAACGACTTTCTTTGTTTGTCTTGTACGTTTCGGAAGTAAAGTATTCTCTATCTTATTATTATCTATAAATAGATTAAATATTTTATTATTATTTATAAGAGTAATGCTAACCTATAGTCTTAGGAAACACAAACTCTATGTACTCCTTTCAAAAAAATGTGAGATCTAGTATAAAAAAAAAGAAAGAATTTTCCATGTATATGTAACATAGAATTTTAAATCCAAGAGATATGGAAAGCATTTCAGTCACAAAATATGATGAAAGTAGGTTAAAAATATAGTATATATCGTTGCTCTTTTTAAAACCATTGAGATCTATCCTATTATAACAATCTATTTAAGAATTAAAAAAAAAAAACATTATGCCAACAATATCTCGAGAGTGGAGCTCAAACCATCGGGGGAAAGCACGGCCAGCCGCCGATGCAAATGAGGTGTTCAACTCTCTATCGCAGAAACTGATCCCCTAATTGTGTGGTCGAACAAACCCTCAAGAGGTTTGAGAAGTCGCCCTTCCAAGATTTGTTTTTAATAAATTCTCGTTTTCTAATTGTATAAAGGAGTCAAACGCAGCAACTTTCTTTTGGTGGGCCAAATTCTCCCTATAATTTCTAATGTCTCGTTTGAATGTTATGCTTAACTAAGTTAAAAGTTGAAATGAATTAAGTTTTTATAAATAGTTATGATTTGAGATTGTGAGATGAGTTTTGTCGAATTGACTTAAAATTAATTTAGATGTATTTGAATATTAATATGACTTTAGATATATTTATAAAAAATTTTAAAAAGATTGTAAATCCTGTTTGTAAAAAAGTACTGAGTTAAAAAAAATTGTAAATTACACGTATAAATTTTTTTTAAATTAAAATGAATTTAATAATCTAAGAATTAAATATTTAAATATTAAATTAACTTAAAATTAGACTGAGTGATCAATTCAGTCAAAATTCCGAATCGGACCAAATCGTTGAATTGTCCAATAAATTGTGCTATTGCTAACGACCGGCCGAGTACATTATTGCACTAGCGACATTAATTACACTCTCAACTCGAAAGGGAGACCTGATTTGTACAAGATACTCGAAGAGAGTGCAACGTAGTGGTCCTCGTGAGTTTAAAATAGTAGTTAGCCCTGTTACTCAGTTTTATGAATTTTGCTCCTTAAACGAATCATTAATTAGTGCAATTATGTATAATTCCTCTCTCGTTTTTTGAGTAGAGGTTCTCTCTCGTCGGTGTACGAGTTTTGGAAGGTTGAGGAGATGGTTGAGGAGCTGGACTCGCTGTATGTGTCGTTGTCTCTAACGGAACAGGAGAATGAAGAAATACTGGTGGAATCCAGTATGGTGGAAGAAGTTCTAGCTAGAGGAAAGCATTGTTTGATTATGTGTTTACTCACGAGAAAACACTATAATCATGAGGCGTTTAAATCTACCATGAAGAAAGTGTGGAGACCAGTCCATGGGGTTAAATTTCGGGATCTGAATTCTGTATTCACGTTGATAGAATTTGATGATGAGGGGGATAAATCAAAGGTAGAAAGGGATGGTCCATGGCATTTTGACAAACAGCTGATTTTATTGAAACCTTTTGAAGGATCTCTGCAGATTAATTCGCTCCAAATTAAACATGCTGTTTTTTGGGTGCGAATTCATGATCTTCCTTTAATAGCTCGGAACGCATATGTTGGAACTTTGGTGGGGAGTATGTTGGGGGAAGTGATTGAAGTCGATTTAGAAAAGGGGGAAATAGAATGGCGAGAGTATGAGAGTGAGGGTTTTATTAAACATTACGCAACCTCTCCAGCGGAGGAAGCGACTGAAGGTAGGGGATGGCCTTTCCTGCTGGGTACGGTTTTCCTATGAGAGGCTGCCTGATTTATGCTACTCCTGTGGTGTTCTAGGTCACACGGTACGAGAATGTGAAAATGGCCAGGTGGATGTTTCTCCTGAGAAGTTCCCATACGGCGAATGGATGAGGGCAAACTGTAACAGCCCGCTAATTCTTATCTCTGTACCATTCTCTTCTCTTTTCTTTTCACACATAGTAGACGGCAAGACAATCCGTTTTGGATTCTTTCCCGACAGCAATCACATCTCTCTCGTCTTTACCCTCATCTGGAATCACGCGTATAGATTATCTTTTCCGTAAATCACGTAATTTGTTCTTCACCGACAACTGTAAAATCATGAACAGTTTTATCCTTAGCGTTGTACCTCGATGGCGTTTTCCCAGATCTTATCCATCGAATTTCAAAGTATTAGATAAGCTTGTTTTTAAAATAGCACAATTATAATAATTTAATGAGTTCTGAAAATATTATAATTGTGGATAATTATTTAGATTAAATATTTTAATTGTTTTAAGATATTAAGAGGTTTAATTTTACGTTGAAAATTCTTATTTAAATTTAAGTGTTTTATGCACTTTGATTAATTAATGATACTTTATCATTTTATATAATGATGAAGAAAATATTATTTTATAAACCTTAGTTTATAAAATAATATTTTATCTTAACTCTTCTCAGTGTAGTTATTAAGTGTTTTATTAATTTAAATGTTTTTATCATCTTCGATTAATTAACGGTACTTTATCATTTTTATATAATGATGAGGAAATATTATTTTATAAATTTTAGTTTATAAAATAATATTCTACCTTAATTCATCGTAGTGTTTTATTTAAAGTGTTTTATTTAAAATAAAACATTTACGTGTTTTTAATCAGTGTTTTAACTCACTGTTGGTTTATTTGAAGATCCCGAAATGTAGAATTGAAGCGATATACTCTGGCCCTACCTTTTTCTCTTCACTTTTTCTCTCTTTCTTTTTATTTATTATTTTTTTTTCTCCCTCTCTCTCTCTTGGTCGACGGAATGAAGGAAACCTCCATAGCCGATCGATTCAAGGTCCCAGCCGGCGCCACCTCCGGCCGCCGGACCCCACCTCCCATTCCGGCCTCATCCTCTCCCTCCGGCGAGTGCAACCATGCCGGTGGTGTGCTAAACCGGCCACTACTTCTCTCTCTTTCTCTCTTCAAAGTTATGGGTCTCTAGGGGTTTTTCTCATTTTTGGACCACCATACACGGCCAAAACAACCACCAAGCACCACCATTGGACTCACCTCATCAAGGGCTTCCTCCCCATGTCTTTCTTTTTCCCAAACTCTCACTTTTTTCATATGGGTTTCTCAAAGTTACATGTTCAGTTTCACCACCGTGCGCCTCCGTACACGGCCACCCGTGGTGTTTCACCACCACTATCTTGTTCCTCTCATCCTCATGAACCTCCCCAAGAAATTTCATGACCAACGGAGCTTCGTAAAGCCCTCACTCTCCCGCACTCTCCAAGGCCAAAAATGGTTTCAAACGGCCGATCCGCCGCCGTTAGCCACCGTCCGACCACCACCTCGCCACCACAGCTCCACCACATGTTCCTCTACCTTTCCCTAGCTTTCCATGAAGTTCTATGGCTTTTCGCTACCTCGCGTCTCCTCCGCTCACCGTTCGGATTTACTGTTCACGGCGTGATGCCGCCGTGCTCCGTCACCTTTGACCACCACGAGGCGACCGTGAGTCTTCCAAGACCACGCCTAGCCTTTCTCAAGCCCAAACTACCACTTTATGTGGTGGACAGCCACCGTACGCGGTGTTACCGCCACGTACGCTCCTCCGACGCATGTTCGTGACGAGCAGCGAGCGACGCACGGGTTATCCCGTCGATGGTATAACCCTCTATCTTTAGTTATTTATGTTTAACATAGTTGTTTTGGTTGGCTGTAGACTGTGTAGTTAGTGTTTGTGGAGTTCGCTGCGTAGTTGTGAAACGAAGTGTGGTTGTGAAGTGTTGTAGCGAAAGGAGTACGCGTGGCGCGTACTCCGTGTCGCGTAGCGATGCACCGTGAGACGTGTATCGCAGTGATGGGTATTGTAGTGTGAATGGAAGAGAGTTCACGTGAGTGTACTCTGTACTAGGTCGTGATACACCGGATGGCGTGTCACGAAGGGTTGGATGGCGTAGCAGAGAAGTGTGGAGCGTATGGTGTAGTGTTGGGAAACTGTATGACAGTGTCCCGAAGCAGTGATGATATGGATTATAGTCCGGGGTGACTGGTGTCATCTTGTGGTTGACTATGGCTAAGAGTATATGGATTGAGAAAGGAATTGTTTGTTTGGTTATTATTGATAATTTTAATGAACTTGATTAGTGCAAAGGCTTTCTGAAGTCAAATTATCTCTTCCGAGTAGGTGAAACCTCAAGTTACCCGTGGTGTTGCAAGTGCTCACAATATGGCAATTGAGTTCAGAATTGAAAATCTTAAGGACTTGAGTGTTCCTCTTCCAGCTGTTGTGCAGTTCCTCGTGTTTCGCGCTCTATTCTCATAGAACGCGACGATCGAGGTAAGTTAGCCTCTAACTTACTATCAGTTTATTGTGTATGTGTGATAGGTAAGGGAACTAAAATTTATGTATGTATGTTATCGTATATGCCATGTCATGCTATGTCATTACATGTTTATCTGTTACGTATGATTTAATCTCTCATGAATATTTATCTGTTACACAATCTTTTCTGTCATACAATGCTGTATGTTATAAGTATGTCATGTTAAGTATGCCATATGATACATGTATGCCATTAAATGTTTATGATTAAATCATATTGTGCCATTTACAAGCATACGCCATGTTAGAAAAGTATATGATATTAAATAATATCTCATGCATTAAGAAAGATAAGACATGTTATGTTACGTATAATACGTGGGGCCACAACAACTGTGGAGTACGTATTATATTTTATGTTACGTATAATACGTGGGGCCACAACAACTGTGGAGTACGTATTATATTTTATGTTACTTATAATGCGTGGGGCCACAACAACTGTGGAGTACGTATTATATTTTATGTTACTTATAATGCGTGGGGCCACAACAACTGTGGAGTACGTATTATATTTTATGTTACTTATAATGCGTGGGGCCACAACAACTGTGGAGTACGTATTATATTTTATGTTACTTATAATGCGTGGGGCCACAACAACTGTGGAGTACGTATTATATTTTATGTTACTTATAATGCGTGGGGCCACAACAACTGTGGAGTACGTATTATATTTTATGTTACTTATAATGCGTGGGGCCACAACAACTGTGGAGTACGTATTATATTTATGTTATTTATAATGCGTGGGGCCACAACAACTGTGGAGTACGTATTATATTTTATGTTACGTATAATGCGTGGGGCCACAACAACTGTGGAGTACGTATTATATTTATGTTACTTATAATGCGTGGGGCCACAACAACTGTGGAGTACGTATTATATTTTATGTTACTTATAATGCGTGGGGCCACAACAACTGTGGAGTACGTATTATATTTTATGTTACTTATAATGCGTGGGGCCACAACAACTGTGGAGTACGTATTATATTTTATGTTACATGAAGTATGGGGCCACAACAACTGTGGAGCATACACTACATGAGACACAGCAATTGTGACATGTAGAATACGTGGGGCCACAACAACTGTGGAGTACGTATTATATTTTATGTTATGTGTATTCATGGGGCCACAACAACTGTGGAGCATACACTACATGAGACACAGCAATTGTGACATGTAGAATACGTGGGGCCACAACAACTGTGGAGTACGTATTATGTTTTATGTTACTTGAATACGTGGGGCCACAACAACTGTGGAGTACGTATTAATGCACGTTATTAATCAAGACAATTGAATAAGATTTCAAGTTTATGTTAAGTCCAGTTTCAGATCAAATACATGATAAGTCAAGTTTTAGATCAAGTCCATGTTATGTTATACTCACGTACATGTTATGTTCAAGTTTATGTTATTTTCAAGTTCTTATTTATGTTATGCAGGTTTACGTTCATGCTATATTTCAAGTCCATGTTATGTTTCACGTTCATGTTATGTTGTTTGTTCATGTTATGTTTTAAGCTTAAGTTCATGCCATGTTAAGTCAAGTTCAGTTCACGCTTAAGTTCTGGTTAAGTCATGCTATATGTCAAGTTATACTATGTTTATGTATGACTATAATTATGCATTTATGCTTTTACTGCCATGCATGCATTTTTAACCTGTGTGTGAGTTTTATGTTAACTTACTGAGATTTGTAATCAAATCTCACTGTGGTAGTCCCAACTACCATTCCCCCCGAATGGTAGATCTTGTTACAGGACCCGAAGAAGAATTGGAATCTGACCAACTGAATACGGTCAACTAGGCCACGGTGCGATGTTGATGATGGTATAGTATTTAACTCAGGTTAATACTTGTACTTTTGGAGTTGTATCTCAAGTATTCTTTTGATCACAACCATTTTAGACTAGTGTGGTGATCACGGCTTTTTAGTATGCCTTTATGTATGAAATATGTTTCAAGTATTTGGGATATTTTTAGTTTGGTGCATAGTATTGCTAAAGAAAAAAATTATCCGCTGCGAATATTGCATAATGCTAGATGCATGTTAGGAACATTGCATCTTATATGTCATGAACGGGGGCAGGTAACCTTGTGTTGCATGTCTCGACGTTTCAAATGTCCGTTCAATCCCAAGCGGAATTTGGGGGCGTCACACAAACTACGGTGGCATCCGTCGGGAAGGAAGGTGGGATCCTAGAACACGGAAAGGGAGGTCATCGGAAGGGGATTTCGGCAACTTTACGGCAGAGTTTTCAAAAAAAACAGAGGAACCAAAAATTTCGGAGCCAGCTCAGATTATCTCAGCGCCAATCCAGGGCATCGAAATCGTGGATCCTATTTCAAATTCAAATGAAGATAATGATCTCTTGCAAGCTATGAGCAAACGGGGATTTCAAAAAGAAGATAAGGGGGACAAGCAGAGGGTGGATACAGATAAGGTAGGCACCAAAGAAATCTTAGAGGTTGAGGATTTGTCGCCATTATCGGGGGATTTCCAAACTTCTCGGAAGGAGATTCTTCCGGTCTGATCGAAGTTCCAATTCTGGGCTGTGTGGTTGCTGATTCAAATGGGCTTTCTGCCTCAACGGGTCCTCAGTTGAATGGGCTTACTGGCTTAACGGGGCTAGAGTTAAAAGGCCCATTATCCTCGAAGCCCAGGGCTGCAACTAGGAAGGCTTTCAGTCATAAACGGAGCTCCCTTTTGGGAAATAGAGAGGCTGAAATAGGGCAGATGTCTTCGGGAGCTAATTCTCAATCAGTACAGGTGAGTGGCCATAAGAGGAAGGAAGGAGATGCGGCAGAAGGGGAGGCAGAAAGCAGAAAGAAACACCATGGGTTGGGGTCCCCGAACCCCGTATCATCGGCGGTGGCTGTGGAACAGCACCGCCGGTCTCAATGAAAATCTTCAGTTGGAACCCCCGTGGGCTTGGGAACCCACGGGGAGTTCGTACGCTTCGCAACCTGCTTGTGAAGGAAGATCCTGATGTGGTTTTTTTGCAAGAAACTCGCCTATCAGCTTCCCAATGGGTTTTCTGTAAGTTTTCTATTGGCTTCAAAAACTGTTTTGTAGTTGATTCTATTGGTCGTAGTGGAGGTCTAGCTATGCTATGGAAAGATGATTGTGACTTGCATATTATTAATTACTCTATGCATCATATTCATGCTGTGATTAAAAACTCTGTGTTTGAGGGAAGGGAGGGTTTTATTACGGGTGTTTATAGTCATCCGCAAACTGAAAAAAGAGAGGAAGTATGGTCTCTTATAAAATCCTTGGGGGTAGGGGAGTCTAGTCCATGGTTGGTTTTTGGAGATTTCAATGAGATCCTCAACCAATCCGAAAAACTTGGGGGGAATTATAGAAGTGAGAGACAAATGGAGGGGTTTAAATCGGTCCTAGATGAAAGGGGTCTTAGGGATTTAGGGTTTTCAGGGAAACCTTTTACATGGAGTAATAGGAGGGAGGGACATGTGATTTGTGAGAGATTGGATCGGTTTTTGGGAAATGTTGACTGGTGTGAGGTGTTTCCTTTTATCCATGTGCAACATGGAGTGGCAGCGTATTCAGACCATTCTCCTTTATGGTTAGATACGAAGGGTGGATCTTTGAGGCGAAGTGGTAAAAGGCCATTTAGATTTGAAGCAATGTGGGTAGGGGTGAAGGATTGCTCAAGCATTGTTGAGAGAATCTGGAAAGAGGGTCAGGGTTCAGATAATTTCAATCATCTTATGTGTAGAATTGCTAAGTGTGGAACCGAGTTGACAAGGTGGAACAGAAGTTCTTTTGGGAATGTTCAAAAAGAATTGGCAGCGGCAAAAGAGAACTTAACTGCCATTGAAGAAATGGACCCAGGTTTTTAACAAGTTTCCCTTCACAAGGAAGCCAGGGAGGAAGTTCAAAAGTGGTTGGAAAGGGATGAAATTATGTGGAAGCAATGTTCTAGGGTACAATGGTTAAAGGAAGGTGATAGAAATTCGAGTTTCTTCCATCATAAAGCAAATGCTAGGAGGAGGAAGAACTACATCCATCAGCTGAAAGATGAGTCTGGGTTCTGGAGAAGAGGAGATCAGATGGGTGAGTTGATAGTGGAATTTTTTCAGAAGTTATTTTCTTCTGAAGCACAGCTCGAATGTTCTGAGGTATTATCTATAGTGGAGGGGAGGGTTTCCTCTCAAATGAATGAGGCTTTACTACTTCCTTATGTGGCAGAGGAAGTAGAGGAAGCTATTCATCAAATGCACCCCTCTACGGCTCCTGGTCCGGACGGTATGTCTCCTGTGTTCTTTCAAAAATATTGGGGATTAATAGGAGATTCAGTTAAAGATTCTGTGTTGAATGCCCTGAATCAAGGCAGTATATTAATAAAGAGAAGACTTCGATGGTTTTTAGTAGAAATGTGCATGAGGCTGTGAAAGATAATATAATGTTGATGTGGGGTGGTAGTAATATTCAGCAGTATGAAAAGTACTTGGGATTACCACCCATGGTAGGGAGATCCAGACAGAAAGCTTTTGCTGGTATAAAACAACGATTATGGCAGAAAATTCAGATGTGGAAAGGAAATATTTCATCTCAAGGGGGCAAGGAAATTCTTTTAAAAGCAGTAGCTATGTCAATTCCGACGTATGCTATGAGCTGTTTTTCTTTCCCTAAAGCACTATGTCATGAAATGGAAATGATGATGGCCAGATTTTGGTGGGGAAATCATTCTCAGGAGAGGAAAATACATTGGATGGGGTGGAAGAAATTGTGTGATTCAAAGTTTAGAGGTGGCTTGGGTTTTAAAAATTTGTATGATTTTAATAAGGCTCTCTTAGCAAAACAGGGCTGGCGCTTGCTATCAAATGGTGATTCTCTTCTATTCAGGATTTTTAAAGCTAGATATTTCCCAAAGTGTTCATTGTTTGATGCAAAAATTGGCTTTAATGCCTCATATGTTTGGAGGGGTATTCATAGTGTTTTGCCTTTGTTAAAATCGGGTTGTGTAAGGAGAGTGGGAAACGGGATGATGACTAAGGTTTTTCAGGATTACTGGATTCCTGGAATCCAACCATTTGAATTACAAGGAGAGCTTATCTGTCCTAGCCTAGCAAATATGAAGGTTAATGATTTAATTGAAAGTGATTCAGGATGGTGGAATGTCAATGCCTTAACAGCTCTCTTCAATCCAAGAGTGGTGTCTCAGATTTTAAAGATTAATATGTCACCCAGTTTTGAAGATTCCTGGTATTGGTTAGATGAAAAAAGTGGAAGCTACTCAGTTCGTACTGGTTATAAGAAACTTCAGATCGTACATGCTGATAGAGAAGGGGAAGGATCTCGGTTTCAACAGATTAATTCCTTTTGGAAATGTCTATGGAAACTGAAAATTCCATTGAAGATGAAGATGTTTGTTTGGAAAGCTTTTCTGGAAATTCTTCCTACTTATCTAAACCTAATGAAGAAGAAAATTCTGGAGTCAGAGGTTTGTGTGTTCTGTCATCAAGGTGTAAAGGATGCTGCTCATGCTCTATTTTATTGCCCAAGAATACATTCTGTTTGTGTCCAGTTTCATCCTTTGCTGGGCGAGATTGGTTATGGGAAATCCTTTTGGGAAATAAGCCTAGATGTTAAGAATAAAGGTAGTAAGGAAGAGTTTATGAGGTTTATTGCCATGATTTGGGGACTTTGGTATAGAAGAAATAAGTTCATTTATGATAATGTTCTTCTTCAATTTTCTTCTGTTTTTTCTTCTGCCTTGTCTTTGCAAACTGAATTTAAACAAGTACAGATTCTGGATGCTAGCAGATTGGAAGCTCCAAGAATGTTAAGTTGGAAACCCCCTCTTGAGGGAGTTTTAAAAATGAATGTGGATGGTGCTACCTTTGAAGACATTGATAAAGCAGGGATTGGAGTGGTATTAAGAGATCATGAAGGAAAAGTTCTAATGGCTTGCAGTAAGATAGAGAATTCTATTTCTAACCCGGAATTTATCGAAGCAACGGCAATGTTGAGGGGATTACAGTTCGGTTTGCAGTAGGGTATCCCCAAGATTTTGATGGAAACTGACTGTCTTTTCTTAGTGAAAGCTTTAAATTCCTCTTCTGATGTCTTAACAGATTTTGCTTATATTCTTGATGAAATTCGTAGATTGATTCTCTATTATCAGGAAGTCTCTGTGGTACATGTTAGTAGACAAGGAAATAATGTTGCTCATTGTTTAGCAAGATTTGCTAGGAATGTTGAGAATGTAAGTACTTGGTGGGATGGATGTCCTTCTTTTGTTTCTCAAGCAATATGGCTTGATAAACATATTCATGTAAGGATTTGATTTTAATGAGATTGGTTTTGATATTAAAAAAAAAAAAAAAAATAGTAGTTAGCCCTGAAAAATTACAATTAAGTGCAGTAAATTGGTTTGGGTTACATTGATTGCAGAATTTAGATTTAGAAAAACATAATTTTAAAACTCTTTTTTTTTTAAATAAAATAAAACTAACGTTCATTGAGAAAAAACGAGTTCAGACTATATTATTTTAACTCCTCAAATCCAATGATCCAAACCAACGTACGAAGTAAAAAAACTTTGAGTAGAATGAGAGGACTGCGCACAGAGAAGAATTCCCAGAAACAGAAGTGAAAGAAGTAGAATGACGAGGATACAAAGTTACAACACGATGGGAATAATTTTAGTAATCTGCTGTTAAGTCTATTCTCTCGCAGAACGAATTAGCACTTGATTAATCATTTTGTCTAAATTCGCGTAAGATGAGCCATTCGGTTTACTTGTGGCGGCTTCGTCCGCCAACCTCTTCCATTCTTCAGCTTTCTTCCTCAACTCTCTCCCCTTTTCTCCCAGCATCAGCTCTCTCACAAGGCTCTCTATTTTCTCTCTGCTTGCATCTCCCTCAATCTCCATGCCCACGCCCCATTCATTGCAAGAGAACCTACAATTGGTTTGTTGCTCAGCAAAGAACGGCCAACAGATCATTGGGACTCCGCTGCTCAAGCTTTCGATCGTGGAATTCCATCCGCTGTGCGTCAAAAATCCTCCAACGGACGGATGGCTGAGAACTTGTTCTTGAGGACACCAACTTGCTAAAAGACTCCTTTCCTTGGTCTGTGCCAAGAACTCTGGTGGAAGAATGGACAAATCACCCTCCACGAGATCAGGCCTTATAACCCACAGGAATGTTTGATTACTATTTGCAAGTCCCCAAGCAAAATCAATTAATTGCTTGCTTGTCATGACCGTTATGCTTCCAAAATTCACGTAAACAACGGATTTGGGTTCTTTTTTGTCCAGCCATTCCAGACACGAATATTCTTCTTTCCATAGGTTTGATCCAATTGATTTATATTCACCACCCGGGATCTGGTTTACGAGAAGTTGTAGGGGACCGACGGTGTAAATGGGGGGAAACATGGATGAAAGTGAGTCCAAAACTTCTTGCTCTAATGGCTCGAACGTATTAAAGATAAGAGAAGAAGCCTTTCGAGCTCTCTCGGCTTCGACCATTGCAAAATTGAACATAATTTCATCAGGATCTGTGGTTCTAACGAAGCTTGGAAGATCTCTGAAACGGATACCTTTCATACCAGGAATCCAATCTATGACCATATCCAAATACCCATCGGTTAAATAACTCGCATCTGCACATCAAAGAAATTGCACAATCGATACATCAGATCAGCTCATGCCAATAGTCAAAGTTCTACTTACAAGCCTAGTGTTTAGCCGAAGATGAAACGAGAATTAGCGGCTATGAAAATAAAAGAATGAAGTTATACATGATTGATAAGTTTGTAGTAGTACCTTTGAGTGGTGTTAGACCTTCGTCCACGAGACGGCGATATTGAGCGTAGCCCATGAAACCACAGGCACTGGTCGTCCAGAAAAGAACCTCAGGGACGCCCAGTTCTGCTGCTGCGTCAAGAGTGAAACTCATGACACCGTCGGAAACTATGCAAGAGACCGGGGGGACGTTTGATGAAGAGGTGTCGTTCAGTTTCCGAAGAAGGTTTCTGAAGGGAGCTAAGCAATGTTTTTTGGTGGATTCGCACAGGGACGGAATGTCCTGAGTGGCTTCGGCATCGGACTTTGGAAGGCCGTCGGGGATTGTTGTGAATCGGAAGGAGGGAAGGCCGTCGAGAGAGTTGGGACCTCGGGATTTCAGGAGACGTTTGTGGTTGAACTCTGTGTTGACGAAAGTGATATGAAAGCCTCTGTAGTGCAGGAGTTTGGCCAACTTCATCATTGGGTTTATGTGGCCTTGAGCTGGGTAGGGGATGCAGACTGCATGGGGCTTCTCCATTAATTAAGGCCTTGGGAATCAACACACACACTCTCTCTCTCTCTAGGCACAGATCAATTGAAAATGGGATAATCTTAGCGAGAGAATTGGCTTGGTTTTTATAGAGCTAGTGAGGGAAATTAGTAGGCCTGCAACCCGGTCCACCGAAGGCAGATTTGGGACCGACCCAACCCGGCGCGTTAAATACCCAAAATGAAACTGACCCGAACCGACCCGCAACAGTCGGATGAAACCAAAATCTTTCAAACCGCACGCTGCATTTCGCCCCTTTCCTTTTCCTTTCTTCCATCATTTCTCAGCACCGACACCCCACCACCACTAATAGCAACAAACCCAAAAGATCCACCAACGTCAACCAGGTTGCTACTATCGTTGTTGTTGCTTCTCTCCATCTCTAACTGCTCACTCTCTTTGCGGCGTCGTTCCGGTGGGTTTTTAGGTTTTAGTGAGCTGCAATGCGAATTTCGTGAGCCAGTGAAACCTAATCGAAAAAGGAACCGATTTTGCCATAGAAAAGGAGAGACAAAAGTTAGACTACTTTTTTCTTACAAGAGAAAAAAGAAAAAATTTGCAGAAGTTGAGAGAGCGCCCAACCTAGCGTACCTTCAGATCCCATTACTGTCATTCTCGCAACCAAAGAGGACCATCAAAAGTTTTTCTATGAAGCTCAAATCGAGTCGATGTTGTTTTATAATCTTGAGAAAATCGTGAGGGGAGTATGGGCGAGGAGAAGGAAGACGATCTTGGAGCAGCGATCATGGAGAGAGCGAGAGATATCTGATAACAGTGTGGGCTTTTTCTCTTCTCCTACTATGCCATTTTGAAAATCAACCATGAGGTTCTGAAATTTGTGATTGATTTTGAGAGATGTTGTTAGGATTCCCAATTTGTAGCTAACAGATGTTAGGGTTTGAGGACGAGAGAGATGGAGACGATTTCGATGGGTTGATTGGTTTCGATGTGTAATAAACCCGTTAAAGGGATTGACCCGCTGAACCCGACTTTAGTCGGGTGGGCCCATGTTGGGCCTTTCGGATTAATTGGGCCAGGCCCTTTTATGCACATGCCTAGGTATTCAGTTGTAACAAAGTTGTAAAGCATAAATTTCGTGAAACCACATTTATAAATTAATATAATTTTATAAAATTATTTTTATTTTATATTAAAATTAATATATTATATAAAATCAAATTAATTAATAAATTTATTTTTATAAAATATGTTCACGCAATAATAAGTTTTTTCAACTATTAGATTTGTATATTGACTTTGTGATCTTCGTGATGAAAGCAATTTTGATGCGTACTTTTGAGATTTTTAATTAATCATTTTCAAACATTACATAATTTTTTTTATTTTTTAAAAAAATTTTGATTTTATTTGAATAAATTAATTGAAATTTTCTATTTATCATTTATATATTATATATTTTATAAGAAAAAATTAAAAAGTTATATATGATATCAAGGAGGTATGTAATATATTAAAATGATGAGTAGAATTTTTTAAAACGATAACATGAAATGCCGTGAAGACCAATTATCGCTTGGCTGTGAAATAATTGTCACTTTATATTTCTTCTCGAATAATTCTTTTACGTCCGTGAGGGGGATTAGTCCACGATTTGCCATTTCACATTGAACTGTCACGTCTGCCGAAGGAATCTTTTTTTTTTTTTTTTTATAATCTTTTCAAAACTTATGAAAAGAAACAAACAACAGAGAAAAAACGTGATCAAAAGCAAATTGTACTGCTTTGGCAAGGTGCTAAAAGGTCCGGAATATTTGGAAAGAGTAATGATACTTATAAGAACCACTAGTAAGGCACCACATACTGTGTACATGTGCCTAGGTGATATATTTTCTAGGTCTCATAACTTTAACATTCCTGAATTTAACTATGAATGGGTAGAATTTTATCTATATTTTAACACATTTTTCGTGCTCACAAAAAACATTACACATATTATTTACAAAATATCCATAACTATAACATATAACTTCTACAAACATATTTATAATTACATATAAATATTTTGTACCTATACATTACAATAACATAAAGTTAAAAAAAAAAGGTCTAAAATAGTCATTCTGCTCTTTCCGGCACGATATTGATAGACAATACATTAAGCTAATTTTGGCACAATCTACCAGATTCGTTCATGTGCGCACTCAAAACTATCATCCATTTACTATATCGGATTTTGTTTACAACATCTTTGAGATATGGAAGATGTTTATGTAATGATGAAAACATATAAAGAGGTAATATACTAAAAGTTTTAAACGTATTTAAATGTATAGATTTTACTAAATGTGTAGTATATGAATGATGAATAGAAAAATTCAATTAATTTAAAAAGAATAAAAATAAATAAATATAATTATAATGTGTGATGTGTGAAAATGATATTTATAAGCATAAACTTTCAAAAAACAATTATAAAATGATTAGTTTGATTTGATGCAATATATTTATTTTAGGGAAAAAATATTTTAGAATTTGATATATCATATAAATTTATTGCCGTCTCTAAGTTTTGTTTTATAAGATATTCGTGTAGATGCATTTGAAAAGAAAAATCTGTTGCAAGCATAACTATATTAGTATGAATACTAATTTAATGTGATTGTTAAAAAAATAAATTTTATTAAGAATAGTGCTAATTTAAATTTTTAATAGAAAGTAATCAGTATTGGTATACAAATTAATGCACAACTTTACTTAGACGTAGTAAAACACTTTCCTAAATAGGTTGATACCAGATTTATATCAACCAAAATTTACGTGATTTTCAGAAGCAAAATCCAACAAGTGGTGGATTTCTCTTCGAGAAACACTGTTTAATTTCGGATTAAGGCTTTTGAGGGAAGAAACTGGGAATTGAAAATGCATGTAGGCGCAAAATGAAAATAAAAATATGTACAGTAAGTGGAAACGGTGATAAAAAAAACAGTCACGAAATTGGCAATTTACCCTAAACAATAGGGGCAAATATGGAAAGTAAAAAAAAGACAGGCTATTTTGGTAAAAGAAATAAATTTACAAATATATACAGTCGGTGCAAACGGCGGGAAAGTACCAAAACAAGGTGCAGACAATACCGGATAAAGAAGATAACAAAGGCGAAGTAAACATTAAAATCAAGAAGCTTTCAGTCGGTGAGAACAGAAGATAAACCTCAAAACTGTAAAAAGACAAAAAAGTTACTCGGCAAAGTACCAAACAAAAAAAAAAAAGAACAGAACAGCACCGATTGAATTTGATTAAAACATCGAGTAAAAGTAGAAACAAACTGAACAAAATAAATAGATGATCAGCAAAAGTAATCAATTTACACTTATAGACAGTCGGTGAAAACATAGAGCGAAACTAAATGGGAATTTAATCAGCCAAAGAGGGACAAAACTGCAAAATTAAAAGAAATGGGAATTTAATCAGACAACAGGGGTAAAAGTGAAAAGAAAAGTGACAAACAGGATAAAATTGGAATCAAAAGTGTCAAACACGGTTGCCTGTTTATTGGAATAAAAAATAAAACAGAACGGTATTGTGGAATGGCAAAATTTGGAATAAAAATGTGTTAAACAAAGATACTGTTTTCTCCTACATTTACGTTTATATATATAATAGATACTTCACAATATATAAAATAAAATAAGGATATTATTTTAAATGGTGATATTTTTATAAGATATTTTAGAAAGTAACCATACTTGTATAAATTTTTTATAAATTCATATTCTAAAATAAAATTATTTATATAAAATGATATTATTTTTAGAAATTACTTTATAAAAATTAAAATATAATTATATAAAAATTATACAAAAGAATATATCTCTATTATTTCCTGTAAAAATATAGCTTCATTTAAAATATAGTTAGGAAAGATGTAGTGAAAGAAAAAATGTGTTTATTATTTGTATTTTTTTTGGCCTTGAGGAAACCGTGCGTCTGCTTTGATCGTAGTATTTACAGTTGTCGCACGTACAGGCTGTGGTGTGACAGCAACGTGCGAGTATCTCCGTTCCATCTTCTTGACTGTTGCATGGGTACGATGTCGAAGGGCTACATAAAGTTAGGGCTCACATTTATTGCTACCAGTACGTTACAGTACGTGGGTACGTTTGGCCATGTGACAAATCTCAATAATTGTATTAACAATACTGTTATGTACAGGCGTAGTCGCTGGACAGTTGACAAACGTGACATATTATTTAAAAATAAAATAAAACGAGAAAACAGAAAATTCATTCTCAGATTCTAACTTCTTACATCGATGCCCCGTCTTTGGCTTCATCGTGTTGCTGGTGTGGTCTTTCTCTAGAGGTCGTTTTCGACTTTAACCTCTTGAAATCTTTAAGTGGATCTGTGTTGGTGGATCATCTTCCTCGTGTGGGTTATTTGCTTTGGGTGGGTTATCTAGCATATTTGCAGATTGTTGGTGGCGACTGTACATAACAGTATTGTTTCGTAAAATACCGATGTTGTAAACGAGACTAAGATTCAGGTTGAATAATCCAAAGTTTCGCTTCGAAGTGCTCGGTTTGAGGTTCTCGTTGAACAAAGAGAAGAGGTAAGTCTCAAAGGTCCGATTCGGCATCAGCGGTGTGCCCTTAGAGCATCCACAATGGCTTCATCAAAGCCATCTTCAAAATTTGATGAAAAGTACAAATTTTTCTTAAATCTAAAATCTTACTATCCACAATCCCATATTGGATTAGCCATTTGATTCATCAAAATAATAATATATTTTAATAATAATATAATTTTTTTTTCATATTTTCCAATTAAACTAACTAATGTACATTAATAATTTAATTTGATATTTAAATTATTGATTTCCAACTAATTTTTTTTCCTCAACCTAATTACTAACAAACACATTTTGCTAACTATTTTTCTACCTAACAATCATATATATAATAATTTAAGGAACCAACAAACACATACAATTTGTTCATCCAACAATTATATTATGCCAATATTTTATCTAACCAATATTCATATCTACAATGTTCGAAACTAAAAAACACTTCCACAAACTACCCTTCTTCTCTACCTAAACTTTACATCTACAATTCTATTATCGGTCAAACACATTCATTCCACCATACACAATACTCAACATTCATATCCATAATTCTTCAAACCAACTTGTAGATGTAGCTAACCGTCTTTCTTTTGCCAAGATTTATAGATGTAGCTAATAGTCTTGGATTAAGCCCTATAAATATATCCATTCTTTAACTACTTCCCACTCATCAAAAACCAATATTTCTTCTTCCAATGCTTCGCATTTTTTTCTCTTAGTTCCCTATGGATCCCTTTCTAAATACTCTTTATATGTTAGATGAAGATTATTTTGATCATGAGGATCTTATGATAGAAGCAATGGCCGTACATAGACATCGACATGCAGCCGAGGGAGCATCTTCTTCACGTCGTCCTAATTCTCAACCTCGTATGTTCATCCGACGCAATCCATTGGAAGGTCATGAACGCCTTTGGAAGGATTACTTTGCTCAATTGCCAATATATCCGCCAAACATTTTTAGGAGACGATTTCGAATGAATCGTGATCTTTTTTTACGCATACATTCTGCAGTTGAGACTCATGATGATTATTTTGTCCAAAAGAGAGACGCCAGTGGTAGGCTTGGATTGTCTTCCCTTCAAAAGATGACCACAGCAATTAGGATGCTCGC
Source organism: Carya cathayensis (assembly GCA_011037825.1). NCBI lineage: Eukaryota > Viridiplantae > Streptophyta > Magnoliopsida > Fagales > Juglandaceae > Carya > Carya cathayensis. The sequence goes on from QGSO01000197.1 coordinate 3,182,399, forward strand.
ATATGGGGTAACAGTAAATCTTATGGATGAGTATGTAAGAATTGGAGAAAGCACTGCACGGTTGAGTATGAAGAAATTTGTAAAGGCGATCGTGTCAATCTTTGGGGGTGAGTATTTGAGGTCTCCAACCATCAATGATATAGCGAGGTTACTAGAAGTTGGACAAAGGCGTGGGTTTCTAGGAATGTTGGGTAGCATTGATTGCATGCACTGGAAATGGAATAATTATCCTAATGCTTGGAAAGGTATGTATTCTGGTCACGTAAATGAACCAACTATTATTTTGGAAGTTGTTGCCTCTTACGATCTTGGATATGGCATCCTTTTTTTGGTTTGCCTGGGTCTCATAATGACATCAACGTACTCAATTGATCTTCTATTTTTGCTACGTTGGCCAAAGGTCGTGCTCCTCCGTGCAACTATACTATCAATGGTCACGAATACACAACGAGATATTATCTTGCTGATGATATATATCCTTCGTGGGCAACATTAGTAAAAACAATTCCTGCTCCACATGGGAAAAAAAAAACGTTTTGCTGCTTGCCAAGAGTCTGCGAGGAAAGATGTGGAATGTGCCTTCGGAATACTCGAAGCTAGATTTGCAATTGTGCGTGGACCTGCAAGGTATTTCCAACCTGAAGTTCTAAAAAATATTATGTACGCATGCATTATCTTGCACAATATGATCGTTGAAGATCAGCGTCATCTATATCTCGGGGCTGACCAATTCAATTATGAAGCCAATGATGATATTCCATCCGAGCCAATTTCACGCGATAATATAATTGAATTCATGGAGTTCATTGCCCAACATCATCGTATTAGAGATAGAGGCATTCATTCTCAACTCCAAGCAGACCTTATCGAACACTTATGGAATATGCATGGTCGAGCATAATATGGATTTCTTGAATAGTGCAACCACCTTGTGGTGTATTGTAGTACTCATAAAAATGTGGTTATATTTATGATTTCCTTTTTATATTTTTAATGTTGAGAACCTATAACTAGTGGTGATTTAATAGCCAACAGTTGGTCACTTTTGATATGTTTTAAAAGAAGGCAGCTACAAAACCACTCGGGTTCAACTCTAGTTCCATTCTCTTATCTGACATCCACACACACACACTCAATTATATATATATATGCTTGTATATATTTTTACCTTTTATATATGGATATATATATATATATATATCAATATTTATATATATTGAGCTCGTTGCTCTAGTTCCTTGATCTCAAAATACTCTACCATGTGAATAAACTACACAAATAAACAAGTTCTTGGAAGCTAGAATGGAGAAACAACCAACATCCATAAATAAATTCAGATTGTATATATTTTTACCTTTTATTAACTTACATGGATATATAAGTTAATATATTTATTTATATTGAGTGCAATGCTCTAGTTCCTTGATCTCAAAATACTCCATCTGTGAATAAACTACACAAATAAACAAGTTCCTGGAAGCTAGAATGGAGAAACAACCAACATCCATAAATAAATTCAGATTATATAAATATTACTGCTGGAGTTAATAGCACAAAGACAGTTCCAAAAATTAAACAAATAAATTCAGCCTCAAGTCATCAATCCAGTGAATAACAAATATACTAATTCAGCATTAACAAATGACACAATAAACAACTTCCATTCAGATTTTGCTGTCCATAAATAGATCCAAATACAGAGTTTAATAAATATCCCACAAACACTTCCAAAATACAAGCTACTTCACAAATTTTCAACCCACAAACACTTCCAAAATTCTGGCTACTTCACATGGCTTCTAATCACAAATACTTCCAAATACAAGCTACTAAACAAATTAGAATCACCAACAAACACTTCCAAAATACTAATTACTAAACAAATTTTTTAACCACAAACACATCCAAAATTATGGCTAATAAACAAATTTTCTAACCACAAGCATTGCCAAAATATAAACTACCATTCAGATTTTCCAACCACAAAAGATTTCAATAATGAATTGCCAAAAAAATTTTCCATTCATAGTGGCTGCCTAGCCACATGCTTTATAAGGAAGTCTTGTGGCTAGGCAGCCACTAGAAACTGGAAATGCACAGTTCATTCAGATGTACCATCTGAATTACTTGTGGACTCTTCAAAAAATTTCTTCTGAACTTTATGGAAGTAGGCTTGCTGCATAGAGTTCATACCAAAAAGATCCTTGCTCATCATCTTAGCCTCAAACTTTCTCTTAGCAGGCTCCAGTTGTGCACCTCTATCACGATCTGCCTTCCTCTGCCATTCTCTTCTCTCTGCCATGAACAATCGTCTATCCGCGGTCATTGCTCCTAATGCCACATTGAACTCAGCATCAGATAATTCTTGGGCCTTTCGCTTCCTAAAGTTTTCCTTTTCAGCTTTTTTTTTCCAGCAGGCCTTTCAACATTCTTCTCCACAACATCGTCCAAAACTTCACTTGACTGCTCATTGGAAGGACGCTTATCGTGTGGCTTTCTCCTCGTATTCAGCATATTCATGTGTTGATGCCATTTGGTTGGTTCTCAAAAGATTCCAAGAATGATCCAATGTGAAGTTCTCTCGTTCCGTCTCTTTGTACAATATTTTTGCCTTTTCAATCTGAAAAAAGTTTAAGGAATATTGTCAAAGAATAAATATTACAACAATAGCCCACATTATTAAAGGAAAATACTGCATACCTTATCTTGTTCAGTCGCATCACTCGGGTGCAATGACTCTATTTGCGCTAGATATGCACAAAACTTATTTGTGCATTTCTGGATCATGGACCAACGATTGATCAATGACCCAACTGAACGGTTCATAGTATGTGATTTTTTATATTCGTGATAAAAATCAGAAATCCTCTCCCACATTTGAGTGGATTTCCGATTAGTTCCCCGAATGACATCAATACTAATGTTAAGCTAACATAAGACAAGTACATTATCCTCCTCAATAGTGAAAGAAGCTCATCTTTGAACTTTTTTTGTTGGAGGCCTCTTTTCACAATGAAGGGGAGTTGGGCTGACCACAACATTAGAATGTTGTGTGAATATTGGAGTGGTAATAGGACATTCTCCTACACTTTGTAATAGAGTGGTGAAGAATGGGTCCTCCTCCAACAGATTACCCATCCTTTAAGAATTGTAATTTTTAAGTTGTTAGACAAAGCAGCACATACAATGCACCACAATAAAAAACAACTGCCACATATGATTGCAGATGAAAAAAATATAGAACACAAGATAGAACAAAGACAGAAAATAGTATAAAAAAATAGAAAAAACAGTATAATCAGATGATTGCAATTGAAAAAAAAATTTAGAACACAAGACAGAACAAAGACAGACAAAACAGTATAAAAAAATAAAAAAATAGTATAATCAGATTATTGCAATTGGAAAAAAAAATAGAACTCAAGACAAAAAAACAGTATAAAAAAATAAAAAACAGTATAATCAGATGACTGCAATTGGGAAAAAAATAGAACACAAGACAAAACAAAGGTAGAAAAACAGTATACAAAAATAGAAAAATAGTATAATCAGATGACTGCCATTGAGAAAAAAAATTGAACACAAGACAGAACAAAGACAAAAACACAGTATAAAAAATAGAAAAATAGGATAATTAGATGACTGCAATTGGGAAAAAAATAGAACACAAGACAAAACAAAAACAGAAAAACAGTATAAAAAAATAGAAAAACAGTATAATCAGATGACTGCAATTGGAAAAAATAAATAAATGACTTCGGTTTCTTCTATAAAAGGCATCATTGCATTCACAAAAGTAATCTTCAAAAAATTCCTGTGCATTTCCCCCCTTCAGCAATTACAACCCTTGTTAGGGGAGGGGGGGTTTCTAGTTAAGGGGTGATTTTGATCTACAACCCTTATTGTCTGCTTGTTTTGGACTAAACAAAGCTAAAGTAAGTTAAAAACAAGCCTTTTAGATTGGCCGCAGATCCATAAAGGAATGCAGGCGAAGTTTCTCAATCTAAAGCATTCCTTTTTGCACAATATTATTATTTTACCATATTTTGTAATTTTAAAATGAATGCGCAATATTTACATATTCTGTAACTATAAATATAATTTCTTGAAAGGAACTTATGGCTGACAACAAAGACTCATTTGCATGCTGGGCTCAATCCTATTCCAATCCCCAACCAAATTGGTAAAAGCTATGACACTCCAAGAGATGGTAAGTGAGAAAATACAGCTGGAAAAAATTAAACTGGAAAGAATAGGCAGAGTGCAGAGTATGCCCTGCAGCTCTAATTTAAATGAATGTTGGCTCTTAAATTAATTGCTTTTAAGAATGATCTAAAAAAGGCTTGAAATGAGTAAATATTTTCTTAAGAATAGCTAAAAAAGAGAGAACACAGAATTCAATTATCTTCAATGGTGTTGGTTAGATGGATAACAAAATTGATGTAAAGAATATGCAGGTACTTAGTTTAACTGTTGAAGGTACCACAATATTGTATGATGTTACTGCATATCACTATGAATAAAATTGGAACATAGAGATCTGAATAAATTTCTGAAAGGCAAACTACATAATTTGTTCATGGAATTCATTTATGAAGATAATATAGGTGAACATCTTTTTTTTTTTTAAAAAAGTAGGCCAAGTATGTATACTTGGGCTATGCCTTTTGTTTTTAGTAAACAAATCTGATTGTTTATAAAAAGATGAAGACAAGTGTTACAATAGGTGACCAAGGTGCAACGGAAGACTGGGTTCTCCTTCTTATTTGTATTTAGGCAAATTCTTCTTTATTCTTTAATGAATTTAGGGTCTGTTCTTCAGAAAAAACACATTTAATTGGAAAGCTTTTAGTTTTAAAGTTGGAAGAGGATGGAAGGTATTTAAGGCCTATCAAGTCAGAATAAATATATGACTAGCATTGAAAAAAAAAACAGAAGGCAAATACAAAAACAATATAAAAATGCAGAACACAAAAATATATGACTGCCTATTGAAAGCCAAACAGAACAAAAACACAAACACCTTCCATCTTATGGTCGTGTTAAACATGCCTAGATAAGGCACTATCCATGATGCATTTGCAAGGGAAAAAAGAAAATGAAATATGTTGTGTTTCTATTGAGAAGTGGCTCGGTTTCCATCTCTAACTTCATGAACACTGCTCCATGAGCACAAAGTCACAGACTATGAAAACCAAAAACCCACTTCTCCACAGAATTAAGATGAAACACAGAATGTTCACAGGAATTCCAAACACAACCATGAACACTAGGATTGCTTGGAACACAAATCAGATGCAAAATAGCAATATACCAACCAAAGAAACGAGTCCATATAAAAGTCAGCCTATAAATTATTTCACACAGCCACTAAAATCTACAACTAGGGCAACAATACATTACGGATCCAATAACTACAATACTAGAATAAGTGTGGTAGCTTGAGCCGAAGGGAAGATTGAGTGCACCTAAGAAAATCAGCAAAAATATCACAAAATAAATTAAACCAAACTCAGTCATCTGCTCAAAGAGTTCCATAAATTTTTCCCAGCCAAAAACCGAGAGCAAAAGCCCCAAACGAGGCTGACCATAAATCCTTCACTTAAATGAAGCTAGGGTTGCAAGAGAAAAAAAAAACCAACGAACCTGAAGTCGCGAATCTGATCTGAGCCAACCTAGAGTATGCTAAGAATGTTTCTGTGTGAAGAATCGAAGGAATTTTTCGATCAATACAGAGCTTGAAAACGATAGAAAGAGAGAAAGGGGGAGAGAAAACATACGGGTTGCCTTTGGAGAAGAAACTCGCGTGAAAATCCTAGAGCTACACACCGGTGTTCTCTGATGAAATCGGTTCTGCGTGAAGAATCCAAGAGTTTGGTTTTCATCGATTACGAAAAATGAAAAAGAGAGAAAGGGGGAGAGAAAACGCGGGGACAAAAAATGAGAGAGGGAAAATAAAAACCAAGCGGTTGAGCATTAAAATGTAATAGAATAATTGAATGATGAGTGTATAGTAGTCCTTCAAATTTGAAGGAAACCGGAGAATCCCTGTAGCTCAAAATTTCACATTGTTTACTTTTCCGAGACCAATGCAGCGGTAATTTACACCACTTCATCATTTTATACATTTGGCTCTGCTTTTGATGATGCCAATGCCAATGCTCTTACCGGAGTTCACGTGCTTCACGAGGTTACCGTTATAGGACAGCACATTCTCCAGGTTCACATCCGGTTGATTCGGATCACCTACCGAGGGCCAACCTGTTTCGGCCACCACGATGTCCACATCCTCATACCCCAACTTCTTCATTGCCGAATAAATCGCGTCGAGCTGCGCATCGAACATATTGGTGTAGTTAAACCCTGTGACGTTGTCAAAAACACCACCGTTTGCCTTGAAGAGTGCGTAGTTTAATGTCCGGGCCGTGAAACCGAAGAACGGGTAGGGGTTGATCAGGAAGGGGACTTGGTTTGTTTGTGATACTCGAGAATCGGAGCAAATATGGCTTGATTATACCCGTGTCGAAATCGCCCTGAGCTCGGTGGCTCCGAGGCGGACAATATACCCAAAGAGTGGGGCGTGGAGACCTGAACACTGGTAACATTTACCAAGTCTAAGGCCTGCTTCAAAGCCTTCATAGCTGGTAAAAGGTGCGCGATTAAACTCTTGTATGAGGTTGCAAGGATTTCATTACTAATGGCGATGCGGTTGATTTTAGTCTTAGGGTAAAACGGGACAATATTACTGGTGACCCAGGACTGGGCGGCGGGGAGCTTGGCGAGGGAGGGAACATCACCGTTTCCGACGGTGATGGTGAGGTAGATGCTAGAGTTGGAGAAGGTGCAGAGAATATCTGGGTTGGCGTCGAAGATCTTTACGTGGTCGATGGTGGTTTGGGTTTTGAGAATGGTGGCGACTTGGGAAGGTGATAGGAGGTTGTCGGCGACGGTGCCATAGTTTACGCCGATTGAGTAGGAGGCGGAGGAGTGGTGGATGAGGTGGTTAAGTGAGAAAAAGAACAAAAAGAGGAGTGGAAAGAGATCACAAGGTATTGCCATGGCGACAAGCAGAAAGCCGAGAGTTTTGGGCAATGGAGTTGAGAAACTTGAGATTTGAGATCATCGCTAACGAAAGAGAGAGGAGAGAGAATTTAAAAAAAAATTATTAAATGGGCCGATTGCGTGCCATTTGTATCCGGCGCTTGCAAAAGGCATCTCCCTTGCACTTATTTTTTTTTTAATTAGATGGACTGTAACAGTGTTGCACGACTCTTCTATTTTATTCTTTTTTTTTTGGCATAGACGGCAGATGGTGTATAATTGGCCCTATGGTTGCTGAGAATCTTCAACCAGCAACGACAAATAGGTAAAAAATCAAAAATTGTTATAAACTTATTTGTATAACCATACATAGCCACTAATTAAGACCATTGAACCATCAATTAAGACCAATCTTTAGCCACTAATTAAGACTATTGAGCCATTAATTAAGACCTATCTTTAGCCATTAATGGAGAGTTAAGCTATACCTACTCCTTTGTACTCCTATATATATGGGTATCATTCCCTTGTATATGATCAAGTTTTTGCATTGAAGAACAACTCTTTCTCTTGCAATATTCTCTGTCTCTCTCTCTCTCTTTGTGTTTTGCTCTCTCTCTTTTTATTAGTTTCATAACACGTTATCAGCACGAGGTTCTGTTGATTCTGAAGCTAGTGGTCTTCTACTTCAAGTAAATTTTTCAATATATTATTTGCAATCCCCAACGTGAGTATTAAAGATTATATTCCTTATTATTATTTGATAAAATTCTATATTTATTCACATAGTTTATATACAAGTTCTATTTATTTTTTATACTTGTTACGAATTATTGATGATAAGATTCATCTTGGAATAGAAATTGAGCATCCCTGAAGGATCGCTCTAAACCAATAATTTTATTGAGTATCTCATAATAAAAGATCTATTAATTCTGTGAGATAGTTTAAATGATTGATACGTGTACCAAAAGCTCATTATGATTAATGCACCTGAAGTTGCATAATTGAAATTGTGTAAGGAAAAGCCGCTAAAGAATATATGTTTAAAATGAACGCCTCAAATGTGCTCCTGAAGTAGCAATATCGAGTGTAAAAGTTCACAATATATTCTAAATTTATATCTGGTCTTCTAGTGGCTAAGCAAAATAATGAGATTTTGTTAAGAAATTATTAGTCACATCCTACTATTTCCACATCATTCCCTGAAGTGAATGATATTGGATTTATATCATTCTCAGAAGAGAATGATGCAGTTTTCAAAGAAACCAAGAAATTGGACGTGGTGATGAATATCCTTATAGTACTTATATGATTTTGGGCCAGAAGCTCGTATTAGAAAAACTATCAGCTTTTTCTTTGAGATGATATTATATAACTATTGAATTAAATATTATGATGCATCAAAATGATATGATTCAAAATATTTGTATGCTTTTCATGATTATCTTGATCATCCAAAATCAATTACGATAGGTCGAATAATTTTCATATGGACGTCTATAAAAGAACCAGAAGATTCTTTTACTATAAAGTTTTCCCATCATAAGTGGAAAGAAAAAATTGCTAGAAGCAAATAAAATGAAATAATTCGATGTTATCTTGATTATCATAGGTGAATTGGAAGTTCAGATGATAATTAATTTATGGATGTAATAAGATAAAAAGATCTCACATTCTAGCTGCTAAAATCCCAGAGAAGATTGAAGTCCTCGTAGGACAATTAAGAAATTTAGCAGTCTAATAAACATAAGACATGTCTAAAAGCGTGTGAAACCTATTGATACCAAAGATAAAACATCTCGAAATAGAAAAGCACAAAGAAAAGAAATTGATGCTCCTGAAGAAACCGTACTCACAAAACAAACAATAAGATCTATCCAAACATTCTATATAAAATTCTCTCATAATAAAACTCCTGAAAAGTATAATTCTCCTAAAGAATACCTCCTGAAGAGGTTTTTCATGAAATGTCTTCCCTTGAAGATGGACAGGTACATGAAAATAACGAGATCTCGATACATTTCATGAGTATTGGAGAAATTCTGGATAGAAATAAAATCGTTGTCGACAACGTATTTTTATATAAGATGGCACTTGATATTACCAGAAGTAATGAAGAAAGTGAACCAAGAAACGTCGAAAAATACCGACGTAAAAATATTGGCCAAAATAGAAAGAAATAATTCCTGCAGAATTGATATCACTAGTAAAATGTGATACATATGGACTTGTAGTCCAAACACCTAAGAGGTGATGCTTGTTGAATATCAGTGGGTATTTATATAAAGGAAATGAAAATATAAATAAATCACGAATATGTATTCCGCAGAAATAATATTGATATGCTTTTGAAGTGAATGAAATTATATTGAGATTTTTATTAGCTTGATAGTTACCGAGAGTTTGGATATGCATGATTAACTGCATATTTATATGGATCACTAGATATGAAATGTATGAAGCATATAGTCCTGAATTACTTATTCTATCAAGTTTAAAAAATCCTTATATGATCTAAAACAATCTAAACGCATGTAGAACAAGCTATTTTCCATATATTTTTCGTATTTATATTAGTTTTTATTGCAGTTTATATAGATGATTTAAATGTTATTGAGGCTTCAGAAGAGCTCATGAAAACTGCACATATTTGAAATATAAATTAGAAACCCTTTCGGTTTCAAGGGGGAGATGAATGAAATTATTAGTTCTGAAATACCATATCTTAAATGCAATTAGTATTTCAGATTCATATTACAGTTTTGTAATAAATGTGTATTATTAAATGAGAAATAAAATAGAGCACACAGAACATCTACCAGAAGATAGAAACACAATATGAATATTTGTGAAATATTATTTTATTATCTCGAAACAAAATTACAGAAATTTGAGGCTCTTCACCTCATTCTTTAAACGATCTTGCTCTTCAAAACTTTGCATGGCATTCCTGTCTAAAGGAGTAGACAATCGAAAAGAAGAGTTAAGCAAGGATTTTAATTTCCTATTCTCTTGCTTTATTGCTTCTATCTTCATGTTGGACTCCAGAAGAAGTCGCTGAAAGATAGAAATTTTATCATTGAGTTTGTCAACATCATAAGTTTTGGATTGTAGTTTCTGAGAAAATGCGACAATAGTTGATGAGTATTGGGTACCGAGATTCACAAGCTCGTAGATAGTTTCAACATATGACTTATTAGTCAGATCATTTTTGTATTGCACTATAGCACCTACGGTAGGAGCAGAAACAACTGGTGAACAAGGTGTAGACTACCTCATATATTGATTACGAGAAGATTACTAGGCCATTGCAGAGTAAGAATACAGATTAATTACAGAAAAGTAAAGAAAATGAGATGCGAATGAAGATGAGTTGAATATTTCTTTTATAGAGAAAATTATGAAAGAAAGACAAAATTATATATATTGATTGAGGATACGCTAAACACAGATATCCTATAGTTATTTACTAGGCCGTGAAATTAAAAGCAGCTTACCCCTACTTTTAGAAGTTGGACTTTTCAGATATCCGCGGTGATATTAAATGCAGCTTGTCCTTATTCTCTAAGTATTTGGATTTCTTCAAATATCCGTTGCTGATGATCCTGAAGATCACGAACATACTGTTTTAGCACATTATTTTCCTCCTTCAGTTTCTTGCTCTTATGACTCTTCGCAGAGAGCTTCTAACGCAATTAATATATTTGATTATTGAGTTGGTTGACCTCATTCAATTTAGCTGATAACCTTCAAGACATGGTCATACCGGATGCAAAATATTGAGTACTAAGAAATCTTGATTCTGAAACGACATCAGAATAAATCATTCCAGAAAAATGAATCTCTGCTCCTATCATAAGAGTAACATCCTCAGATGAGTAAAAGGAAGGACAAAGCATCTCTATTGATTCACATCGTCTCTTGTGTAGCATCTCTCTACAAGGGACAAGAGATATAGCATCATAGCCCTACGGCGCCTAACAGCTCCAGAAAAGTTATAAAATCATACGGTGCTTGTCTGGTCTAAAAAGGTGGTCATCGTTTTTGTTGAATATGGAGGTTGGCAACTTAATTTTGATAACTTCTCCACTAACTATGTTATTTACAAGAACTCCAGAAGAGCACAACTCCTGAAGAGTAGTGAATTTAATGTTAAAATGATCTTGAATCAATATGGTGAATTTGTTTATCAAAACATTACCAACTACATTATTTAAAGAGTTGGTACACAATATTGAGACGCATCAACCAAAGACCTTTCACTATAAAGTCTTGAAGAACTTTTATATGGACAAAACTTATCCCCTGAGTACTCCAATGGTTGTTCGATCATTTGATGTGCAGAAAGACCCATTTCGTCCTTGTGAAGACGATAAAGAAATTCTTGATCCTGAAGTACCTTATTTCAGTGCAATTAAAGCCCTGATGTGTCTTGAAAATTGCACTCGATCTGATATTGCATTTTCAGTTAATTTACTTGTAAGATATAATTTTGCACCAACTCAAAGACATTGGAATGGTATTAAACATATCATTCGTTACCTTCGAGGTACTATTGATATGGAATTATTTTATCAACATGGATCAAGTCCACAATTAGTTGGATATGCGAATGCAGGTTATCTTTCAGATCCACACAGAGAGATCATTGCAATTCATGTAGAGAAATGTGAAATTAATGTCAAGCAGATACGGTCAAGTGATAATCTGGTAGATTTGTTCACTAAAGCATTACCAACTGCAACATTTAAGAAGATTGTGCAGAACATTGGAATGCGGAGACTTGAAGACCTATTATCATGCACTTTTCAGGGGGAGTAAAGTCTTGAAGACTTGTGCTGATTGTACTCTTTTTCCTTCGCTAATGTTTTATCCCACTGGGTTTTCCTTTGCAAGGTTTTAATGAGGTAATCTTAAAGCACTTGGCAGTACACATGAATGTTGTACGCTTTTCTTTCGCCATTGGTTTTTTCCCACTGGGTTTTTCCTTGGCAAGATCTTAACGATGCATATTCTTTATGTATGGTCATCCAAATGGGGAGTGTTTTAAACTTATTTGTATAACCATACATAGCCACTAATTAAGACCATTGAACCAACAATTAAGACCAATCTTTAGCCACTAATTAAGACCATTGAGCCATTAATTAAGACCTATCTTTAGCCATTAGTGGAGAGTTAAGTTATACCTACTCTTTTGTACTTCTATATATATAGATATCATTCCCTTGTATATGATCAAGTTTTTGTATTGAAGAACAACTCTTTCTCTTGCAATATTCTCTTTGCCTCTCTCTCTCTTTCCTTCTCTCTCTCTTTATGTTTTGCTCTCTCTCTTTTTATTAGTTTCATAACAGAAATTATATATATAATATTTAAATACTGAAATTTTGTCTATTCTATACATCGATTTGAATAGGAAATAATTAAAAATAAAATTATCAAATTATCAATATTTTATAAGAATAAAAATCATTTAAAAAGTAATTATTAAAATAAAAATAGAAGATTGATCATTGAAGCTGCAAGTGGCGTTCCCTAGTGGGTGTAGTGATAGCGGAAGTTCAAGAAAACGTTGATTTGCGGATAAGATCAAGCCAGCATTTATCTAATATATATATATATATATATATATTTAAATACTAACGTGAGGGATATAGAGTGCTACTCACGCCATACATAAATAATCTTTAAAAAGTATGTATTGTTAGAAACCAAGTTCAAATTGTATTGTATGACCACATTTAGCCATCAATGGTAATCTTAGGTACACCTACCCCCCAATAGTGATTTTAGGTACACCTAACCTCCTTTGTACTCTTTACCATTGGATTGATGACAAGTGTAACAATCCTAACCATCCTTTGTACCAAGAAATCCCTATAAATAGAGGGAGTCCTCATTTGTGTAAGACCCCAAGAAATAAGAGAAAACAAAGTTCTCTAAACATCTCTCTCTCTTTTGCTCTCTATCTTTTCATTAGTTTCATAACACGTTATCAGCACGAAGTCTCTGACGGTTTTGAAGCTAGTAGCCTTCTACTTCAAGTAAGTTTTTCAATATATTATTTGCAATTTTTAAGGTGAATATTAAAATTATATTCATTATTATTACTTGATTAAATTTTATGATTATTTACATAGTTTTCATACAAGTTCTATTTATTTTTATATATACTTGTTATGAATTATTGATGATAAGATCTATCTCGGAATAGAAATTGAGCATCCCTGAAGGATCGCTTTAAATCAATAATTTTATTGAGTATCTCATAATAAAGGATCTATTGATTCTTTGAGATAATTTAAATGAGCAATATGTGTACCAAAAGGCTCATTATTATTTATGCACCTGAAGTTGCATAATTGAAAGTGTGTTGAGAAAAACCACTAAAGAATATATATTTAAATGAACGTCTCGAATGTGCTCCTGAAGTAGCAATATCGAGTATGCTCCTGAAGTAGCAATACCAAGTGTAAAAGTTCATAATAATGAGATTTATATCTGGTCTTCTAGTGGCTAAGCAAAATAATGAGATTTTGCTAAGAAATCATGAGCCACGTCCTACTAGTCCACATCATTCCCTGAAGTGAATGAAATTGGATTTATATCATTCCCAGAAGAGAATGACAAATTATTTTCAAAGAATCCAAAAGATTGGACGTGGTGATGAATATATTTATAGTACTTCAATGATTTCGAGCCAGAAGCTCGTATTGAAAATATTATCAGCTTTCTCTTTGAGATGATATTATGTTGATGAATCAAAAGTGATATGATTCAGAATATTTGTATCTTTTCATGATTATCTTGATCATCCAAAATCAATTACGATACGTCGAATGATTTTCATATGGACGTCCATAAAAGAACCAGAAGATTCTTTTACTATAAAGCTTTACCACCAGAAGTGGAAAGAAAGTTTTACCACCAGAAGTGGAAAGAAAAAAATTTGCCAGAAGCAAATAAGATGAAATAATTCGACGTTATCATGATTATCATAGGTGAACTGGAAGTTCAGATGATAATTTATTTATGGATGAAATAAGATAAAAGGTCTCATATTCTAGCTGCTAAAATCCTAGTGAGGATTGAAGTCCCTGCAGGGCAATTAAGAAATTTAGCAGTCTAATGAACATAAGACATGTATGAAAGCATGTGAGACCTATTGATACAAATGATAAAGCATCTCAGAAAGAGAAAAGCATAAAGAAAAGAAATTGGTGCTCCTGAAGAGGCCATACCCACAAAACAAGCAATAAAGTCCATCTAAAATTCTCTCATAATGAAAACTCCTGAAGAGTATAATACTCCTGAAGAGTACCTCCTGAAGAGGTTTCCATGAAATGTCTTCTCTTGAAGAGGGACAGGTACCTGAAAATAACGAGATCTCGATATTACATTTCATGAGTAAATGAGAAATTATAGAGAGAAATAAAACCGTTGTCGACAACGTATTTTCATATAAGATGGCATTTGATATTACCAGAAGTAATAAAGAAAGTGAGCTCAGAATCGTCGAAGAATACCGACGTAAAATATTGGCCAAAATAGAAATAAACAATTCCTGCAGAATTGTTATCATGTGATGCATATGGACTTGAAGTCCAAACACCTATGAGGTGATGCTTGTTGAATATCAATGGGTATTTGTATAAAGAAAATGAAAATGTGATATATAAATCACGAATATATTTCCTGCAGAAATAATATTGATATGTTTCTGAAGTTAAAGAGATTATATTGCGATTTGTATTAACTTGATAGTTACCAAGAATTTGGGTATGCATGAAGCATATAATACTGAAGTACATATTCTATCAAGTCTTAGAATCCTTATATGATCTAATGCAAGCTAAACGTATGTGGAACATACTATTTTCATATATTTTCAGTATTTATATTATCTTTTATTGCAGTTTATATAGATAATTTAAATGTCATTGAAGCTCCAGAAGAGCTCATGAAAACTGCAGAAAGCAGGAATTGATTATGAGGCTCCAGAAGAGCTCATAAAACTGTAGAAATCAGTGATTGATTATGAGGCTCCAGAAGAGCTCATGAAAAATGCAGAAATCAAGGATTGATTATGAGGAAAAATAATCTCCTGTTATGGATGCAATCATATTCAGATTTTTGACTAATTTGGTAGTTACAAAAAGATTGGATATGCAGTTAATGGATGTGGTCACTGCATATTTTTATGGGTCATTATACCAAGGCATATATATGAAAATCCCTGAAGGATATAAAATGCTTGAAACTTGTTATCTGAGTACATTCAGAAAACAATCCGGATACATGTGGTATAAATGCATTAGCGAATATTTATTGAAAGAAGGATTTGAAAAATAATCCAATATACCCATGTGTTTTTATTAAGAGATTCCGGATTTGTTATTATTGCGGTTGATGATTTAAATCTTCTTGAAACTCCTGAAGAGTTCAGAAGAACTGCACATATTTGAAATATAAAACCCTTTCGGTTTCAAGGGGGAGATAAATGTGCATGAGAAATAAAATAATGCATCCAGAATATCTACCAGAAGATAGATACACAAATATGAATATTTGTGAAATTTTATTATCTTGAAGCAAAAATTACAGAAATTTGAGGCATTTCGCCTCATTCTTTAAACGCTCTTGTTCTTCAAGAATCTGCATGGCATCTCTGTCTAAAGGAGTAGGCAATCTAAAAGAAGACTTAAGCAGAGATTTTAATCTCCTATTCTCTTGCTTTATTGTTTCTATCTTCATATTAGACTCCTGAAGAAGTCGCTGAAGGATAGAAATTTTCTCATGGAGTTTGTCCAAATCATAAGGTTTGGATTGTAGTCGCTGAGAAAATGCATAAATAGTTGAAGAGTAATGGGCACCGAGATTTACAAGCTCATAGATAGCTTCAACATCTGACTTATTAGTCAGATTAGCACCTGTGGTAGAAGCAGGAACAGCTGATGAGCTAGGTGCATAATACCTTATATATTGGCCATGAGAAGATTGCTGAGCCATTGCAGAAAGAGATTGCAGAATAAAATTGCAGAAAGAGATTGCAGAGTAAAAATGCAGTATGATTACAGAAAAGTGAAGAAGATGAGATGCGAATGAAGATGAGCTGAATATCTCTTTTATAGAGAAAAACTAAGCACCTCTATTGCTTCACGGCATCCCTCGTGAAGCATCTCTCTACAAGAGACGAGGCATAGCATCATAGCCTTGCGGCGTCTGATAGCAGATGTAGCATTATAGCCTTTCGGCGCCTAACAGGTACATAAGAACTGTAAAATCCCGCAATGCTTATCTGGCCTAAAAAGATGGCCACCGTTTTTGAATATGGAGGTTTGCGGCTTAATTTTGATAACTCCTCAGTAATTATGTTATTTACAAGAACTCCAGAAGAGTACAATTCCAGAAGAGCACAACTCCAGAAGAGTAGTGAATTCAATGATCTTGGATCAATATGGTGAATTTCACTATAAAGTCCTGAGTACTCCAATGGTTGCTCGATAATTTGATGAGCAGAAAAATCCATTTCGTCCTGAAGACGATGGAGAAATTCTTGGTCCTGAAGTACCTTATCTCCATTTCAATTGAAGCCCTGAATATGTGATTATTTGGATCAAGTCCACAATTAGATGGATATACAGATGCGAGTTATCTATCAGATCCACACAAGAAGATCATTGCAATTCATGAGAAGAAAGTTGAAATTGATGTCAAGAAGATACGGTCAAGAAATAATCTGGCAGATTTATTCACTAAAGCATTACCAACTGCAACATTGGAATGTGGAGAATTGAAGACATATTATCATGTACTTTTCAGCGGGAATAAAGTCTTGAAGACTTGTGCTGATTGTACTCTTTTTCCTTCGCTAAGGTTTTATCCCACTGGGTTTTCCTTTGCAAGGTTTTAATGAGGCAATCTTAAAGCACTTGACGATATACAGAATATTGTACTCTTTTTCCTTCGTCATTGGTTTTTTCCCACTGGGTTTTTCCTTGACAAGGTTTTAACGAGGCATATTCTTTATATGTGGTCATCCAAAGGGGGAGTGTTAGAAACCAAGTTCAAATTGTATTGTATGACCACATTTAGCCATCAATGGTAATCTTAGGTACACCTACCCCCAATAGTGATTTTAGGTACACCTAACCTCATTTGTACTCTTGATAAAAGGTTAGAATTGCATAATTAAGTTGTTTAAATGAGTGATTTATTTTATCAAATAAAGATTGAACACTTAATTATGCATCAAATTCTAATATTAAATGCAAATTAATTAATGTCAATATTTTATATACATAAAGTTCTATATTTGCCTTTGAAAGAAATACATTTTTTATGTACTGCAGGGCATTTATGAAAATACTAAAAGAGGCTGGAACTCAAGGGAGCAAGCAGAAAATCAGCACATGCAGAAAAGGAAAATGCAGCACATGCATATGCAGAAGAAAAATGGCCACCCACTCCCAAGTTAGGCCACCCACTCCACCATTCTTCAAAGTTAGGCCACCCACTCCACCATTCTTCAAAGTTAGGCCACCCACTCCCAAGTTAGGCCACCCACTCCACCATTCTTCAAAGTTTGGCCACCCACTCTTGATAAATGGTAGGATGCTCTCTCCTATAAATAGGAGAGAGCTCAGAAGAGAAAGGGCATCAAGGCAGTTGAGAGTTTTTGGAGTTTCAATTTTATTACCTTGTTGGAGTTATTTTGCAAGTTATTTCCTTTGTATTTTGCAAGTTATTTCCTTTGTATTTTGCAAGTTATTTACGGGGTTAATTTTTAAGTTATTAGTTTTGGAGTTTTGAGTTTATTACTTTGTGAAGAGTTTCAGTTTTTTTTACTTTGTTAAGAGTTAGTTTTTAGTTTTCTTTGTTAAGGTTTTCAGTTTATATTACTTTGTTATAAGTTTCAGTTTTCATTATCTTGTTATAAGTTTCAGTTTTTATTACCTTGTTATAAGTTTCAGTTTTTATTACTTTGTTATAAGTTTTGGAGTTTAAATTTTATTACCTTGTTATAGTTTCAAGTTTATTACCTAGTGTTGGTTTCAATTTTATTACTTTAATTTAGTTTGTCTTATTTCTTCGAGTTGATATTATAGACTTTTTATTTTTTATTTCATTCTAAAGTTTATTTATATTTTCTTAGTTTTTGATATGATTCCACTTAGATTTATTTTTGTTACTAAAAATATCATGTGTAACTAATTACTAAAGCTTGGGTTGTGGAATGAGATTTAATTTATTTTAGATTCTAGTTTGATGCAATATATTATTGTTTAATGTTGATTTCACTAAATTACTAGTCGGATTCAAATGGAAAAAAGATTGCGGCTCTTGCTCTTGTTTTGTTGTTGACGTAAGGCACAACAAAAGCTTGAATTTATCAAGGTCTCTTTCGATTGATTATGAATATAAATTTGGCTAGTAAATTAGAGAATTTCTTGAGAAAATATTGCAAAAACTTGAGCTTAATTTTTATGTTCCGAATATCAATTCCTTGACTGGATTGTTAATCGATAAATTATCTAGAATCCGAGATAAAAAGAATCTCAAACCCAACCCAAGTGTTTGTTAATTTGTTTTTTTAGAAACTCTAAATTCAATTTCAATTATTTTTTTTGGCATAGCATTTTAATTTTATTTTCATCTCACATACTCGATTCATTTGTTCCTCACAAATCTTTTATACGCTTTGATAACCCATTGTCCCTGTGGAATACGATCCTGGACTTATCCTTGATACAACTTGACACTTCTGCACTTGGAAGCACATTCTAAATCGAGTCAACTCTTTACCATTGGATTGATGACAAGTGTAACAATCCTAACCATCCTTTGTACCAAGAAATCCCTATAAATAGAGGGAGTCCTCATTTGTGTAAGACCCCAAGAAATAAGAGAAAACAAAGTTCTCTAAACATCTCTCTCTCTTTTGCTCTCTATCTTTTCATTAGTTTCATAACATGTATCAATCTCTTTTGAATTTTTCTATTCACATGTTTCATACACGTAACATCACATAATTTTATATTTATTTTTTAAATTTTATTTAGTTTTATTCTTTTTAAAATAATTAAATTTTTCTACTAAACATCCATATACCACATATTTAATAAAAGAAAAAAACTAAAAAAATAACAAAAAGAATATTCTATGGTGTATGAGGCTTATGGATAGATTTTTTCATCCCTTTTAATAAATAATTATAACTTTTAAGGCCGGTTTGAATACACTACCTTATATTAGTTTTCTTATCAAAACATACTATGTTTCATTTTTAAATTTTAAAAATATTCATTTAAATAAATAGAAATGAACATTATATAAATAGTAAAATCAAATAGTGAACAATACATGAACAATAAAATTTGATAGTAAACATTATGTAAACAGTGAAATTAGACAATAAACAGTGCACAATTCAGTTGAAAATTAAAAACTATCTCATCTAATTTTACTATTTAAAAACTTGTTTTTTTTCTAACTATTTAATCTCATCTTAACTCAAAAATTTTATTACTATTCAAAATATATCATCTTATCTCATTTGAACAGTGTATCCAAACAAGACATTTTATCTCATCTCATTTCAAATGAATATGTTGTTCCTGCCTTGCGTTATTAATTTATTTCATTTTTTAAATCCTTTTATCTGATTTTCTTTTCTTGTTTGTGTAGTTAAGCCATCTTTTGATTGTACAAATAAAATAATACAAGAATAAAATTTTATAATTAATAGTAAGATAAATTGTAAATAAAATTTTGTTATTCATCATCCCTATACATCACATATCATATTTTTTTTATTTTGTTCTCTTATTAAATATATGGTATATGAATAATGAGAATAATACTTTAATTAATTTAAAAAGAAAAAATTATAAATTAAAAAAATAAAAATAAAAAATGTGCTGTGCTGTGTAGTGTAGGATGTGTCACTTGAGCAAGTGTGATTTAGGATGGACAAATAAAAAAAATAATATTATTTTTTTATGAGTGAGAACTTTAAATTTTATGATCGGGTCAAATGGCCGGCATGACGGCATCCCAAATTACCAATCTATTAATTTTATTTTCTATTTTATTATTATTTAAAAAATTAATAATAATTAGTTTAACTAAATTTGAAAATTCGGAAATCAAAATAATCACCTCAAACAATAAAAAAAATAGGGCCCAGTGCATCAAGATACATCCAACACCATCCTAAGAAAAAAGACAAACCAAACCAAGAAATTCAAATAATTATTGCAAAAAAATGAGTAAATTCGAAGAAATACAAACCTCGAAACAGTGTAAACTTCAAGCCAAAGAAAATAGATTTCTTCTAAAAACCAAAATAACAAGTTTAAAAACAAAAAAGATCACAAATTTAAAATTCAAACCATAGAAAGTTGTCAATAGGGATTTAAATTTTAATCGAAAAACTGCATCGAACAGGTAGAACCAACTCGATTTTAAATAGATTTGGTCCGAAACCAGTTTATAAAATGTCAAAACTAGCCGGAACCGATCCGGTTCTATAATTTGCAGCACTCAACCTCATATATATATATTGAGCGTAAATTTTAAATAGGAATTATATAAATATTTTGTAATGGATTAATCAAATACTTGGTTAAAATATCTTTGGCTACAATATTCCCACATTTATTTGCATAGTAATTCTACATGAAAATTTTACATCATTCATCTCCACATAATTAATATATGATTTATTATTTTTTTCATTCTATTTAAATATGTGTACTAAAATAAAATAATAAAAATAACAAATTACATATTTTGAGTGGAAGTTTCAGCAGTAAAGTTTTTTTATAATATTTCTCATAATTTATTGCCCTTTCTTTTATATTTTACTCCCTTCGGTGAGTAATAACACGCACAAGTTTCAAAAGTTATGTGATTTATTTATTTGAGAGTTGTCTAAATCATTTCTCATTATTAAAAGAATAAAAATAAAAAGGAGGATCGGGCTGTAGGATACTGTGCTTTGGTCCGGTTTCTAAGAATAATTCACCGCTCAAACCAGTCTTAAAATAGTTAGCCCGCAAAAATTACAAAGTGCAGTAAATTGGTTTGGGTTACATTGATTGTAGAATTTAGATTTAGAAAAGCATAATTTTAAAACTCTATATATATATTTTTTAAAATAAAACCAACGTTCATTGAGAAAAAACTAGTTAAATACACCACATCTGATACATACAGTAACATCTTCCACGTCTATAAGTACTTGATTACAAGATAAAGCTTGCTTTGCTAAATGATCAGGAGCAACTTGATTGGAATCCCTTCTATTATTCTCTTGCAGAACGAATTAGCACTTGATTAATCATTTTGTCTAAATTCGCGTAAGATGAGCCCTTCGGTTTGCTTGTGACGGCTTCCTCCGCCAACCTCTTCCATTCTTTAGCTTTCTTCCTCAACTCTCTCCCCTTTTCTCCCAGCATCAGCTCTCTCACGAGGCTCTCTATTTTCTCTCTGCTTGCATCTCCCTCAATCTCCATGCCCACGCCCCACTCATTACAAGAGAACCTACAATTGGTTTGTTGCTCAGCAAAGAACGGCCAACAGAGCATTGGCACTCCGCTGCTCAAGCTTTCGATCGTGGAATTCCATCCGCTGTGCGTCAGAAATCCTCCAACGGACGGATGGCTGAGAACTTGTTCTTGAGGACACCAACTTGCTAAAAGACTCCTTTCTTTGGTCTGCGCCAAGAACTCCGGTGGAAGAATGGACAAATCACCCTCCACGAGATCAGGCCTTATAACCCACAGGAATGTTTGATTACTATTTGCAAGTCCCCAAGCAAAATCAATTAATTGCTTGCTTGTCATGACCGTTATGCTTCCAAAATTCACGTAAACAACGGATTTGGGTTCCTTTTTGTCCAGCCATTCCAGACACGAATATTCTTCTTTCCATAGGTTTGATCCAATTGATTTATATTCACCACCCGGGATCTGGTTTACGAGAAGTTGTAGGGGACCGACGGTGTAAATGGGGGGAAACATGGATGAAAGTGCGTCCAAAACTTCTTGCTCTAATGGCTCAAACGTATTAAAGATAAGAGCAGAAGCCTTTCGAGCTCTCTCGGCTTCGACCATTGGAAAACTTAACATATATTCATCAGGATCTGTGGTTCTAATGAAGCTTGGAAGATCTCTGAAACGGATACCTTTCATACCAGGAATCCAATCTATGACCATATCCAAATATCCATTAGTTAAATAGCTCGCATCTGCACATCAAAGAAATTGCACAATCGATACATCAGATCAGTTTATGCCAATAGTTAAAGTTCTACTTACAAGCATAGTGTTTAGCAGAAGATGAAACGAGAATTAGCGGCTACGAAAATAAAAGAACGAAGTTGTACTTGATTGATAAGTTTGTAGTAGTACCTTTGAGTGGTGTTAGACCTTCCTCCACGAGACGGCGATATTGAGCGTAGCCCATGAAACCACAGGCACTGGTCGTCCAGAAAAGAACCTCAGGGACACCCAGTTCTGCTGCTGCGTCAAGAGTGAAACTCATGGCACCGTCGGAAACTATGCAAGAGACCGGGGGGACGTTTGACGAAGAGGTGTCGTTCAGTTTCCGAAGAAGGTTTCTGAAGGGAGCTAAGCAATGTTTTTTTGTGGATTCGCACAGGGACGGAATGTCCTGGGTGGCTTCGGCATCGGACTTAGGAAGGCCGTCGGGGATTGTTGTGAATCGGAAGGAGGGAAGGCCGTCGAGAGAGTTGGGACCTCGGGATTTCAGGAGACGTTTGTGGTTGAACTCTGTGTTGACGAAAGTGATGTGAAAGCCTCTGTAGTGCAGGAGTTTGGCCAACTTTAGCATTGGGTTTATGTGGCCTTGAGCTGGGAAGGGGATGCAGACTGCATGGGGCTTCTCCATTAATTAAGGCCTTGGGAATCAACACAGTTTCTCTCTCTGTCACTCTAGGCACAGATCAATTGAAAATGGGATAATATTGAGAATTGGCTTGGTTTTTATAGAGTTAGTAAGGGAAAGGATCTTACCCGAGTCGCCCTCCTTTCCCACCTCAGCCGCCAGAGATTTGGAGGTCGGCCATAAAATCTAATTTTACTTAAAAATATATTTATCGTCGTTATTGGGTAAACGACGTGTAGTCGTTTTAAGAAAACGAATTAATATTAAATTTACATAAAAAAAAATTATTTATAGTTTTTTTTTATTCATTTCATATAATCGTTTATTTAGCTGTCGACTGCATCTAACAGTTCTGAGTTTTATAAGCCAAAACGTACTATGGTCAATCTACGGCTCTCATTTAATAAAATACTGACTTCAATGAATAATCTACACCGCCGTGGTCAAGTAGACAAAGCTACAGAATAATAAAGATGTCAGAACGGAATAAATTACCAGAGTCAACCATACTTGATTAATATAATAATTCTCTTACTAATTAAGGCAATGCGTACATCAAAATCAGATCGGGCAGGCTACAATGCCGCCAGCGTTTATACCTGGCATTCCGCTTAGTTATAAATTTTTTCTATTATTTTGAAAAAAAAATTTAATAATTTTTAATATTTTTAAAATATAAAAAATATATCAATATATTTAAAATTTCTTTTTTAATTACTAAATAAATAAAAAAACTATCGAACGTACACTATATGCTTGAACGGTGCCGCGCGGCACAGAATTTTCCAAATCGGACTTCTTTTCGAAACTTTAAACTCGTACGTCAGGCGTGAGGCCTGCTTTTAACCATTATTAGCGTGCACGATTCGTGATCGTGACAATGTTCTACACGATACGTTTACAATATTATTTATTGTAGCGGTGGGTATTCGACTGTAACAATATTGACGCACTCTCTTCGTATGCTATATATTTAATAAAAAAATTAAAAAATTATATATAAGATGTAGTGTGAAAAGTTGATTAATAAAATTTTTTATAATGATAGCAAGAAATGCTGTGAAGACCGATCATCACTTGGCTGTGAAATAATTGTCACTTTATACTTATTCTCAAATAAAAAGGTTAGGATGTTCAGTCGCTTAAAATTCTTTTACTTACGTGAGGAGATTATTCCACAGTTTGCCATTGACATTGCAAATTTGAAATGTTAATTGTCACATCGGCGGCTGGAACCGTTTTGTTTTTTTATGAAAAGAAACAACACCGAAAAAACGTGACATTTTAATTAAGGATATTTTATATAATAGCCATACTTGCATAAATTTTTTATAATTCTTTATAAATTCATATTCTAAAATAAAAATATTTTATATAAAATGATTTTATTTTTATAAATTACTTTATAAAAATTAAAATATAATTAGATAAAAAAAGGGTTGTATATCTGTTATTTTCTGTAAAAATATACCTTCCTTTAAAATATAGTTTGGAAATATGTTGCGGGAAGATAAAATGTGTTTATTATTTTTCTTGGACTTGAGGAGCCTTGCGTGTGTCTGCTTTGGGTCTCTGGTCCGTTCAGTCTTATATGGCTCCGCCGCGTGTACAACAGTTTTTACTTTTTTACAGTTGTCGCAATTACAGGCTTTGGTTTGACAGCAGCGTGTGAGTGATCACCGTTTCATCTTTTTGACTGATGCATGGGTGCGATAATTGAAGGGCTCCTCAAAGTCAAGGCTCACATTCATAGCCATCTGTACGTTACAGTAAGTGGGTCCGTCTGCCCATGAGACAAATCTTAAAAATTGCATTAAATAATTTATTCTTCTTTTCTTAATGTATCATCCTACGGTCACGGACAAAAATGGCAACCGAATACGTTAAGTTTATATATATATATATATATATATACCTGCTTAGAGACGTAATTAGAATTTATCATTTTTTTTAATTATGCCAATTTTCTTAACCCCAACCATCAATTCAAGAGAGATATTTTTATAATTTAAAATTTTTTTAATAATAACATAGTCTAAACATATATTAGAGTCTACAAATTGCAGACTCTACCTAGCATCATCTAAAAAAGGTAACGTTCATCCATAAATAAAAATTATTCATGGTGACCACCGATCTTTTTATTTATTTAATAATTAATAAGTATTTTTAAATAATATCTAAAATAGGGAAGTGTTCGATGTTCATGGGCTTCCGGTATTTTAAATGGGGAAGTATTTAATAATAATAAAATGCAGCTCTGCCAATAGAGTGATTGTCTGCCCGGTCAAACGGGCAACGCTATTGTCAAATAGATGGTCCATTCTCACCCTCGTTTTCTTGGTTGTTGTCCAAAATTGAATAAGAATAACCACCGAAAAGGGAAAATATCTTTATTGATTTTCAAAGCTTGTAATAGTGCTTAATTGCTTAAAAATATATTTATTTACAAATTATTCACCGAGAGCAGTGGCAGCACTCAACCTAATATATATATATATATATATATATATATATATATATNACCATGAATAATTTTTATTTATGGATGAACGTTACCTTTTTTAGATGATGCTAGGTAGAGTCTGCAATTTGTAGACTCTAATATATGTTTAGACTATGTTATTATTAAAAAAATTTTAAATTATAAAAATATCTCTCTTGAATTGATGGTTGGGGTTAAGAAAATTGGCATAATTAAAAAAAATGATAAATTCTAATTACGTCTCTAAGCAGGTATATATATATATATATATATATAAACTTAACGTATTCGGTTGCCATTTTTGTCCGTGACCGTAGGATGATACATTAAGAAAAGAAGAATAAATTATTTAATGCAATTTTTAAGATTTGTCTCATGGGCAGACGGACCCACTTACTGTAACGTACAGATGGCTATGAATGTGAGCCTTGACTTTGAGGAGCCCTTCAATTATCGCACCCATGCATCAGTCAAAAAGATGAAACGGTGATCACTCACACGCTGCTGTCAAACCAAAGCCTGTAATTGCGACAACTGTAAAAAAGTAAAAACTGTTGTACACGCGGCGGAGCCATATAAGACTGAACGGACCAGAGACCCAAAGCGACACACGCAAGGCTCCTCAAGTCCAAGAAAAATAATAAACACATTTTATCTTCCCGCAACATATTTCCAAACTATATTTTAAAGGAAGGTATATTTTTACAGAAAATAACAGATATACAACCCTTTTTTTATCTAATTATATTTTAATTTTTATAATTTCTCTTAATTTATTGCCCTTTCTTTTTTGTCTTACTCTCAATGTCAGAGTTCGGCAGCCATTCTGAATGATGTTAGAGCACTCCTAATACATATTGTAAAGTATATTTTCCTTTAAAATATAAAGAAATATTCTTAAAATATTATTCTATTGAATTTTATATTTTAAAAATGTTATACATTTTGCCACCGTGATCCCTCTAAATGTAGAGGATTTTATTCATCAAATATAAACATTTTTAATTACTTTCTCTTTCTTCTTTATGTGATTTCACATTTATTCTTCATGTGTAAACATTTTTAAAAATATTTGAAATGAATACAAAAGAATAAAAAATATAATATTTAAATTATATGAAGAAAAAATAGATAAATGATATATGATATATTATAAAAGTCAGTATATAAAATAAAAAAAATAAATTTTGATAATGTATTTTAAATGATATGATAGAAAAGTCAACGAGAGTGCTCTTTGTTGAAGTTACTAAAAAAAAGACAAATTTCATACAAGTAAAAATATGTCTTATTAATAAATAATATGTATTTTTTAATATATATTTTTAAAGGTAGTGTCCATTTTTATCAAGAGTTATATTATTTATTTATTTAAAATTTGTCCAAATAATTTTTCGTTATTAAAAGAATAAAAATAAAATAAAGGATTGATCCTTAATTCCTGTTCATTTTGATAGAGATATAGTTTGCGTTGTATTGTTTTTATTTCAATCATTGATGAGTGTTCTCAAATAATCTACCCACTATCAATTCTTGTATCAGTAAAAGGGTGTGTATAATCCTTATGCGTATAGAAAGTATTCTACGTAGAGAATAGTTGAATCACCAAGTGTAAGGTAATTGTAAGTGTAGATGGTGTTCTACATGGATCATTTGTAGCAGTATTGTTTAAATGTGAAATAGGTTTCTATCTCCACTTAAAGGAGATTAAATAGTAAATTTGAGAATTTTCGAAAGGTAGCTTGATGCGAGGACGTAGGCAGTGAGGTTAAACCTCGTTAACGTACTGAGTTTGCTTCTCTCTTATCCTTACTCTTTATATTTATTGTTGTTTCATATTTTGTTCATATTTTATATTATGTATTTTTTACAACCCAATTCACCATTCTCTTATGTTAGTCATTTGGATAACATGTTTTTATAAAAATATCTTTATTTATTTTTATTTTTTTCCCTTAAACCTCAATCTATATCTTCTAGTTTATGGTTTGAGATTTTCTGTTCATTTCAATAACATCCTGAAACAATTTTTAGAATGCCCTACGGAGAAAACCGGCTCCAAGGGTTTAGATTCCAGAATGGGCTCTGTTGAATTGGGTTCACTAACTTCCCTCAAGGCATAGCCTAATAGAATTTTAGGCTTTAAAGTACTGTCATTCTCAGACACAGGAAATCGTCGATTTTTTAAAAGAGAATGGAAGGGGCTTTGTACCTCTCCAAGGCTAATTGGGCCGCCACACGGGCCTAGGGTACCACTTGGGCACAATAGCCCTAGATCCTTCCTACGGGCCTGAGGTAGGACTTGGGCCAGTAGCCTAAGATTCACCTTAAAGGCCCAATCCATCCAAACCACTGAGAGAATAACTATTTGAGAGTCAACCGGACAAGGAGAGCTATCCGATCATTTGTTCATCCATGTGTAGATAAGCTCTATATCTCGAGACTTAAATTTCGAATAGCAGTTAAGCCCGCTATCGCATGGTAATAGAAATTTCAGGGGTCCTATAATACATATTGCTCATGTACGTGAAGATCATCTAATTTATAGGGATAGTAAAGAGAGTTTTCTATTGTAATTATTGACTTAGGCATTGGAGGCGTTCCCCAGAACCTCCAAGTTACTTAACTCTTTGGTAGCATATGATTGTGTGTGAGTAGCGGTGAAATACGTACACAACAACTCCCAATTTTCTAAATATTGGAAATGATTCCATCGAGGTTAAAAAAACTGAGTTCTAAACATTCAACTAATTTAAACTGTTCGTACATAAAAAAACACCAGTAGTAGAGCTTTAATAAGAGACTAACCAATACGATTTCTGATCAGAAATTAGAGTCAAATAGCAAAATCCTTTAGCCCTCAGACACATGCCGACAACTTTGCATTACCACACAGCAGAAATTCTTTCTTTAAAGTTGCATTTTGCTTTATATATATTTTCTTAGCTATGTTTTCCTATCTATCTTCATTTCCTATGTAATTTCCTTATATATATATATATATATATATATAAAGACTACCCGCCAAACCTGGGAGACGACTGAGACTTGACCCTGACAGCGCCTCAGCGCACTATCCAGCTGTCACCCATCCGCCTTCATCAAAAAAGGGGGGGAAAGGTGATTGCAACTCTTGACCGCTTTGCACAACAGAAATGCTTTCGGTGCAAAAAGAAGATTACTTTTGGCAGAAGACGACAAAGCCTCTTTCGGCGTCAGAATGCCAGCATGGGCAAATAGTGACAAAAAGTCACTATTCACTCACTATTCACCCCGCAATTTACGGGACGATTCTATCTTGTACAGGAGCTTCCTTACTCTATAAAAGGACTACTTATTTTCATTTGTGGAGACGGCCAATTTAGCTCTCAATTCGAAGAAAAAATTGACCAATATCCCAGAGAGAATCCCAACTCCCTGATAACCTTTTATCCAAAAACCTTTAGAGCTGAAACTTCCACACAACAAATATATAATTTTTTAATTTTATCATTTTATTAAAATATACATATTTAAGTATTTAAATAGAATAAAAAAATAAAAATATATATATATTAATTATGTGGAGATGTATGATATAAGATTTTTATGTAGAATTACTATGAAAATAAATATGTGAAAGTATTGTAGCCAAAGATATTTTCACCAAGTATTTGATTAATGCATTAAAAAATATTTATATAATTCTTATTTAAAATTTACGCTCATATATATATATATATTAGGTTGAGTGCTGCCACACGAGTAGATCAGCTCCTCCTTCTAGTGAGAGAAGCTCCTCCTTCTCTCTAGAAAACAAGGCAATATTTCCGTCCGAGGGAGGTGGGAGCCTAGGCTTCCCCTCCCTCCATCTCTCTGTTTCTTTTTCTCTGGTTTTTGTTTTTAGTTTTTCGGCTTATAATAAAGCATCGGTTTGGTGGTCCAAAGCTCCAAACCCGGTCAAGGAGGCCGAAGTAATCCTCTGGTTTTATTTCTCGCGATCGGCGATGTGAGGCTTGCACGGTGGAAGAGGAGGGCCTCAGTTTTTTTGGCTGTGGCTTGGTGTGGTCAAAGCCAACCACTCGGGGATGCATGTAATAAGAGGCATTTTCTGGCTTCTGTTTGGTTGAGTTTTGGTCCATTGAAAGTGTAACAGCCCGCTAAAATTATCAGTTTTGGATTCTTTCCCGACAGCAATCACATCTCTCTCGTCTTAACCCTCTATCTTTAGTTATTTATGTTTAACATAATTGTTTTGGTTGGCTGTAGACTGTGTAGTTAGTGTTTGTGGAGTTCGCTGCGTAGTTGTGAAACGAAGTGTGGTTGTGAAGTGTTAGGCTTGATTTTGTAGTTTTGTGGACTGTGCTGTGAAGTATAGGCGTGAGATGGATGCCGTAGATGTGATACGGCGGGTTGTGTGAAGAGAATACGCGTGTAGCGTATTCTGTGTAATGCAGCGACGCGCCGCGCGACATGCGCTGTAGTGATGTGGGTCGTAGAAGGAAGGGAGTACGCATGTAGTGTACTCCGTGTGGTATGGCGATGCATCGTGTGATGTGCATCGTGTTGATGAGTGTTGTAGCGAAGGAAGTACGCGTAGCGCGTACTCCGTGTCGCGTAGCGATGCACCGTGAGACGTGTATCGCAGTGATGGGTTTTGTAGTGTGAATGGAAGAGAGTTCACGTGAGTGTACTCTGTACTAAGTCGTGATACACCGGATGGCGTGTCACGAAGGGTTGAATGGCGTAGCAGAGAAGTGTGGAGCGTATGGTGTAATGTTGGGAAACTGTATGACAGTGTCCCGAAGCAGTGATGATATGGATTATAGTCCGGGATGACTGGTGTCATCTTGTGGTTGACTATGGCTAAGAGTATATGGATTGAGAAATGAGTTGTTTGTTTGGTTGTTATTGATAATTTTAATGAACTTGTTTTAGTGCAAAGGCTTTCTGAAGTCAATTTATCTCTTCCGAGTATAGTGAAACCTCAAGTTGGCCGTGGTGTTGCAAGTGTTTACAATATGGCAATTGAGTTCAGAAGTGAAAATCTTAAGGACTCGAGTGTTCCTCTTCCAGCTGTTGTGCAGTTCCTCGTGTCTCGCGTAAACAAGACTTAATTCAACGTTTAGAAGGTGCAGTCGTGTTCTCTAAGTTTGACCTTAAGTCTGGATTTTGGCAGATCCAAATTAGGAAGTCAGACAGATACAAGACTGGTTTCACCACCCCTCTGGGTCACTACGAGTGGAATGTTATGCCATTTGGGCTGAAGAACGCTCCTAGTGAATTCCAAAATATCATGAATGACATCTTTTCATCATTCACCTTATTCACCATCGTTTACATCGATGACGTACTTGTTTTCTCCAAATCTATTGATGAACACTGGAAACATCTTGAAACATTTCTTGCGGTCATCAAAAGAAATGGACTTGTTTTATCTGCTTCGAAAATGAAATTATTCCAAACCAAGATCAGATTCCTTGGTTTCGACATCTTCGAAGGTAAAATCAAACCTATCCAGCGAGCTATTGAGTTTGCTGACAAATTTCCAGATGTTATTCTAGATAAGAATCAATTACAGAGATTCCTTGGTTCTTTGAATTACATCTCTGACTTCTATCAGGATATGAGAAAACAGTGTCGCCCTCTATTTGCGAGACTAAAAACTAATCCTGCTCCGTGGACTGACGTTCACACCAAGCTTATCCAGAAAATCAAGACACATGTCAAAACTCTTCCGTGTCTTGGAATTCCTGTTTTAAATAGCTTCAAGATTGTCCAAACTGACGCCAGTGACACAGGCTATGGCGGCATCTTGAAACAAGTTATCTCTCCAGGTTCTCCAGAGCAAATTGTTCGTTTCCACTCTGGCACTTGGAATCATGCACAGCATAACTACAGCACTGTTAAAAAAGAAATACTTTCTGTTGTATTATGTATTTCTAAATTTCAGTCTGATTTATTAAATCAAAAATTCCTTTTGCGGGTTGACTGTAAATCAGCAAAGGAAATTTTAAAAAAGGATGTTGAAAACATTGCATCAAAACAGATTTTTGCACGCTGGCAAGCTGTTTTAAGTGTTTTCGATTTTGATATTGAATATATTAAAGGATCGGATAATTCCATCCCTGACTTTCTTACCCGTGAATTCCTTGCAGAAAAACCATGAGTAAGAAAAAGAAGCCAGGAGGGCTTCCCAGCTCCTCCTCTACCTCTTCAATATCCAAGCTGTTTGTACCTCCGGTACCAACAACTTCTTTGACTACGGCTTCATCCCCACTGGAGATAGCCAATAGATTTACCAGTCTAGGGCAAGTTCCCAGATTGGTAACCCCTGCATCCTTTGCCTCAACCTTAGCCACACCCTGTGACCCCTTTGCCAACCCATTGGCAGTAACAGGACAGCGACCGGCAGGCAACTTTATCCGTGCCAACAAGGCACCTTATCACAAGAAGGATTGGTTTGACAACCTGTTCTACATCGAGAAATCGGTAAAGACAGATCCTTTCCAACTTGCAGTTGATTATTTCCCTCGGGACTTTCACTGGATTCCTGACAATCCAGCAAAAGACCTGAAATTTTATCTCGGAATCATGGTAAAGACCAATTCCGTATCCATTAAACCAATTTTTGATAAATTTGACAAATCAAAAATTGTTTTTCATAATTGTCAAATTATCCATGTCATGACTGAAGAAGAATGGGTCACCCACCCTTCTACTTCCAAAACCCTTGTTCCAGAAACAGGTGTTGGCTATAATTATTATGATTATATTCAGGCCCCACCATCTTTGAAACCATAGAGGGAAGACATTTTTGCTTCTTCCGTTAAAGGAGAAGAACCAGGAATGTGATAAATCTGGGGTTTGATATAAAGGGAATTTAAACCAGGCTTGAATATAATCATAATAATTATAGCCAACACCTGTTTCTGGAACAAGGGTTTTGGAAGTAGAAGGGTGGGTGACCCATTCTTCTTCAGTCATGACATGGATAATTTGACAATTATGAAAAACAATTTTTGATTTGTCAAATTTATCAAAAATTGGTTTAATGGATACGGAATTGGTCTTTACCATGATTCCGAGATAAAATTTCAGGTCTTTTGCTGGATTGTCAGGAATCCAGTGAAAGTCCCGAGGGAAATAATCAACTGCAAGTTGGAAAGGATCTGTCTTTACCGATTTCTCGATGTAGAACAGGTTGTCAAACCAATCCTTCTTGTGATAAGGTGCCTTGTTGGCACGGATAAAGTTGCCTGCCGGTCGCTGTCCTGTTACTGCCAATGGGTTGGCAAAGGGGTCACAGGGTGTGGCTAAGGTTGAGGCAAAGGATGCAGGGGTTACCAATCTGGGAACTTGCCCTAGACTGGTAAATCTATTGGCTATCTCCAGTGGGGATGAAGCCGTAGTCAAAGAAGTTGTTGGTACCGGAGGTACAAACAGCTTGGATATTGAAGAGGTAGAGGAGGAGCTGGGAAGCCCTCCTGGCTTCTTTTTCTTACTCATGGTTTTTCTGCAAGGAATTCACGGGTAAGAAAGTCAGGGATGGAATTATCCGATCCTTTAATATATTCAATATCAAAATCGAAAACACTTAAAACAGCTTGCCAGCGTGCAAAAATCTGTTTTGATGCAATGTTTTCAACATCCTTTTTTAAAATTTCCTTTGCTGATTTACAGTCAACCCGCAAAAGGAATTTTTGATTTAATAAATCAGACTGAAATTTAGAAATACATAATACAACAGAAAGTATTTCTTTTTTAACAGTGCTGTAGTTATGCTGTGCATGATTCCAAGTGCCAGAGTGGAAACGAACAATTTGCTCTGGAGAACCTGGAGAGATAACTTGTTTCAAGATGCCGCCATAGCCTGTGTCACTGGCGTCAGTTTGGACAATCTTGAAGCTATTTAAAACAGGAATTCCAAGACACGGAAGAGTTTTGACATGTGTCTTGATTTTCTGGATAAGCTTGGTGTGAACGTCAGTCCACGGAGCAGGATTAGTTTTTAGTCTCGCAAATAGAGGGCGACACTGTTTTCTCATATCCTGATAGAAGTCAGAGATGTAATTCAAAGAACCAAGGAATCTCTGTAATTGATTCTTATCTAGAATAACATCTGGAAATTTGTCAGCAAACTCAATAGCTCGCTGGATAGGTTTGATTTTACCTTCGAAGATGTCGAAACCAAGGAATCTGATCTTGGTTTGGAATAATTTCATTTTCGAAGCAGATAAAACAAGTCCATTTCTTTTGATGACCGCAAGAAATGTTTCAAGATGTTTCCAGTGTTCATCAATAGATTTGGAGAAAACAAGTACGTCATCGATGTAAACGATGGTGAATAAGGTGAATGATGAAAAGATGTCATTCATGATATTTTGGAATTCACTAGGAGCGTTCTTCAGCCCAAATGGCATAACATTCCACTCGTAGTGACCCAGAGGGGTGGTGAAACCAGTCTTGTATCTGTCTGACTTCCTAATTTGGATCTGCCAAAATCCAGACTTAAGGTCAAACTTAGAGAACACGACTGCACCTTCTAAACGTTGAATTAAGTCTTGTTTATTGGGAATAGGATACCTAATCCATTCTAAGACCTCATTCAATGGTTTATAGTTTATGACCAGACGGGGTGTCCCTCGCTCAATCTCAGCTTTTTTCTGGACATAAAACGCAGCACACGACCAAGGTGACTTGCTATGCCTAATGATATTTTTAGCAAGAAGATCCTCAATCTCTTTTTTGCAAAACTCAAGGGTTTCCCTATTCATTTGAATGGGTCGCGCCTTGGTGGGTATTTTGGTTTCAGAAAAACCTTTAATATAAGGCAAAGAAACTTCATGTTTCTTCCTATGCCAGAATGCAGTAGGAAGGTTTGAACAAACAGAAGAAATCAAAACCTTTTGAAAATCCGCAATCTTTGCTTGAAGCAAAGGATCTTTAAGATTTTCAGATATGCGTTTAAAACGAATTTCTTGTTTTAGAAAATCAAGATGTTTTCTTTTTTGAGAAATCAACGTTAAAGATTTTCTATGACAATCACGTTCAAACTTAGATGCAAATTTAAATTTGACTTTCTGTCCAAAGGGGTCAGTGGTGATCCCGTCATGTTCAGACAAAAAAGGATTCCATGATAAAGATAGACATGAATTTAAAAGACTGGAAGATAAACGTGAGCAGAATATGTGGAGGCTCGGCCTACCGATGCATGAATGCTCAAATGTAAAAACAGAGTTTAATGAAGCAAAACTTTCTTTTTATATATACTGAAAGTAAGCGTCAATTAGATATAAGTTTACAGGATAGACTTACAAGCTTAAGAAATTAAGTTTGTAAGGTGGATAAAAGGTTATCAGGGAGTTGGNCTCCTTTAGAGTGGAGATAGAAACCTATTACACATTTAAACAATACTGCTACAAATGATCCATGTAGAACACCATCTACACTTACAATTACCTTACACAAAGTGATTCAACTATTTTACTAATACAAGAACTGATAGTGAGTAGATTATTAGAGAACACTTCTCAATGATTGAAATAAAAACAATACAACGCAAACTATATCTCTATCAAAATGAACAAGAATTAAGGATCAATCCTTTATTTTATTTTTATTCTTTTAATAACGAAAAATTATTTGGACAAATTTAAAATAAATAAATAATATAACTCTTGATAAAAATGGACACTACCTTTAAAAAAATATATTAAAAAATACATATTATTTATTAATAAGACATATTTTTACTATTGTATGAAATTTGTCTTTTTTTTATAACTTCAACATAAGAGTACTCTCATTGACTTTTCTATCATATCCTTTAAAATACATTATCAAAATTTATTTTTTTTTATTTTACATACTGAGTTTTATAATATATCATACATCAATTTATCTATTTTTTTTTCATATAATTTAAATATTATATTTTTTATTCTTTTGTATTCATTTCAAATATTTTTAAAAATGTTTACACATGAAGAAGAAATGTGAAATCACATGAGGAAGAAAGAGAAAGTAATTAAAAATGTTTATATTTGATGAATAAAATTCTCTACATTTAAAGGGATCACGGTAGCAAAATGTATAACATTTTTAAAATATAAAATTCAATAGAGTAATATCTTAAGAATATTTTTTTATACTTTAAAAGAAAATATACTTTACAATATCTAGTAGGAGGGAAAAATATAGTTGCAAGCACAATTGTGCACTAATCTGTGCACCAATGTGATGTGATTGGTCAAAAAGTAGATTTTATTGAGTTAAATAGTAAATTTGAGAATTTTTGAGAGGTAGCTTGATACGAGGACGTAGGCAGTGAGGTCGAATTTTGTTAATGTACTGAGTTTGCTTCTCTCTTATCCTTACTCTTTATATTTATTGTTGTTTCATATTTTGTTCATATTTTATATTATGTATTTGATTTATAATTGTTAATATTTTTTACAACCCAATTCACCATTCTCTTATGTTAATCATTTGGACAACATGCTTTTATAAAAATATCTTTATTTATTTTTATTTTTTTCCCTTAAACCTCAATCTATATCTTCTAGTTTATGGTTTGAGATTTTCTGTTCATTTCAATAACATCCTGAAACAATTTTTAGAATGCCCTACGGAGAAAACCGGCTCCAAGGGTTTAGATTCCAGAATGGGCTCTGTTGAATTGGGTTCACTAACTTCCCTCAAGGCATAGCCTAATAGAATTTTAGGCATTAAAGTACTGTCATTCTCAGACACAGGAAATCGTCAATTTTTTAAAAGAGAATGGAAGGGGCTTCCTACCTCTCCAAGGCTAATTGGGCCGCCACACGGGCCTAGGGTACCACTTGGGCACAATAGCCCTAGATCCTTCCTACGGGCCTGAGGTAGGACTTGGGCCAATAGCCTAAGATTCACCTTGAAGGCCCAATCCACCCAAACCACTGAGAGAACAACTATTTGAGAGTCAACTGGGCAAGGAGAACTATCCAATTATCAGTTCCGCTTCTAAGCGGTCCGGCCGTTTATTAGAGAAAATCAGCCCTCCTATCATCATCAACCACGTCAGAAATCACATAAAAAAGTCTATGGGTGCAGCCACACGTGATCAGAAAGTTAGTCACACACTCTGCTGTTTGAATCACACAGTCGTTGCCTTCCGAATCTCAACCCACCGAGACCCAGCCATCTCT
This sequence comes from Carya cathayensis, assembly GCA_011037825.1. Taxonomy (NCBI): domain Eukaryota; kingdom Viridiplantae; phylum Streptophyta; class Magnoliopsida; order Fagales; family Juglandaceae; genus Carya; species Carya cathayensis. Next base: position 3,219,011 of record QGSO01000197.1, read on the forward strand.
TCCATAGAATCCATCTCTTTCATTCGTTTGCATCGCCGCCCAAGATTTCGCACCACCGTCTCTTCTCAACCACACCGATTCTCACCACTGTCGCACCACTATCGCCCACATCGATTTCACACTGTCGCCCACAAGTTTTCCATCACTGTTGCCCACACCAATTACAAATAGGGCTACCAGCCCTTTGTTTCACCTTCATGAAATGGAGAAATCGAGTTGGGCGCTCACCACTATTTTGTTTTTTATTTTTATTTTTTTGAGTATGAAAAACAATGAGATTTGTGTGTTACGGTGGTGCTGGTGCTATCGGTGGTGGTGTTAGGAAGAAAGAAGAAATTGTGCTCTGTTTTTGCTCCTCAAAAACAAAGGTTTGTTAGGCGTTTGGGACACGACGTCTGGGATATTTTCATGGTGGTTCAAGGCTAGCTACGGAGGTTAGACATGGGCCATTTTTTTTCTGGCAAAGGGTCGTGGCACGCTGTGGGGCTTTGGGGGTGAGTTAACAGAGGCTAGAGCCCACTCGATTGGTCTAATTTAGACACTTGAAACCAAACTTTTGCCCATAGACAGATTCTGACCTCCTAATCTGTGGGGCTTTGGGGCTGGGTTGTGTTGCGATTCTGAAGGGTCTGCGAGCTGCTGCGAAGGGGAGGGGGGGCGCTGCGAGCTATTGCGAAGGGGCTACGAGATGCTTTCGAAGAGTTACTGAACGACTTCGCACAGGAGAAGGGGAGAAGAGGGGTTCTGTTTCACGCAGGGAAAGGGAAAGGGAAAGGGTGGGTTCTGTTTTGAGCAGGGGCTGTCGAGAAGGATGATTCCATGTAGTGTGGTTCACAATAATTGTGATGGAAAGCTGATGTGTTTAAAATCTAATGGCAGGATGTTATAAGGGGAAAATCAGCCGGACCGGCTAGAAGGATTCCTCATCCAATTATTTGTTCATCCATGTGTAGATAAGCTCTATATCTCGAGATTTAAATTTCGAATAGCAGTTAAGCCCGCTATCGCATGGTAATAGAAATTTTAGGGGTCCTATAATACATATTGCTCATGTACGTGAAGATCATCTAATTTATAAGGATAGTAAAGAGAGTTTTTTATTGTAATTATTGATTTAGGCATTGAAGGCGTTCCCTAGAACCTCCAAGTTACTTAACTCTTTGGTAGCATATGATTGTGTGTGAAATACGTACACAACAACTCCCAATTTTCTAAATATTGGAAATGATCCCATCGAGGTTAAAAAGACTGAGTTCTAAACATTCAACTAATTTAAACTGTTCGTACATAAAAAAACACCAGTAGTAGAGCTTTAATAAGAGACTAACCAATACGATTTCTAATCAGAAATTAGAGTCAAATAGCAAAATCCTTTAGCCCTCAGACACATGCTGACAACTTTGCATTACCACACAGCAGAAATTCTTCAACTAAAATTTTGCACCATATGTGAAACTCACCTTCAACTTATAAAGAATCTTTTTTTTTTAATAACCATGTATATATCAGAATTATTGCTAAAATCATAAACAACAATAGTAAAAACAATCATCACACAACTAAGAAATGGGAAAACAAAAGAACTAAAAGAAAGGAACAGGGCTCGTGAGAAAAGAGAGAGAGGTTCTAAACTAAAGACTTAAATCCCAGGAGAGAAAAACCAAGTGAGAGATGTTCGAGCTTATTTATAGGAAAAAAACATACCATTGATCCAATTGAATATTCGGCATCTCCCAAAATTATTTCGCACGTTACAGAGAGTGATATCCATGCTATGGTTATGGAAAATGGCGCCGAAAAATATTTATTGTTATGCATGAACGTTATGGGAGGTTATGGCATTGTTGGAATTGGAAGAGGAAAGTTGCAGAAAAATTTTGGGTAAACAGGAAAACTTTGGGGAAGAAAGAGGCAGGCCACTATGTATAAGTTGCGCTCTGAAGGAAAAAAAGAAGAAGAAAAAAGCTGGGGAGCAGCCACTATTTGGCTGCATCCATTGCGTTCTGTTCACTAAATGCCTGAACTGGTTTCTCATTCAGCCATTTCTGGTTTGCTCGATCAAGAATTTTTCCTGTTCAACGAGCCTTCATAGCTAGCTCAATCAAGGAAACCCCCGAGCCCTCAAACACACCGATGGTTCCCCTCCCTTCAGCAATATCCACCCCTACCCACCATGACGTAGCCTCCTATTCTCTGCACCGTATTTCAATCTCGAAAGTCATCCTTGTTCTCTCCCTCCTGAAACCCATCCCATTCTGGTAAAACCCTTGAAACCCATCCCTTTGCTATTTGTTAATTTATTTTGATTTTTACTTCATTTTATTGTTTTTGTGTTTTAGTTTCACTTAGATTAGGGTTTTTTCGAATATCCAATAGATTTATTTATTTCGCTTCGTTTGATTAATTTTCTACCCCCTCTTTAGTTTAACTTCGTTGCTATGATGCTTAAATTTTGGGGCTTAAGTTTCTACTCATAAAAAAATATATTTTTACTCAATTTTGAATGTCATGGTTTGCAGATCATCTCTGGTTTTCAATCTTAATGTTATTGGCAAACCTAGATCTAATGATTTTTTATTAATTGTTAAAGGGTGTCGTGCTTGGCTTGGTGGTGGGTTGTCGTGTTTGGTGTTTCAATTTCTTTATAGGTTGTGGTGTTTTGTTTCAATTTCTTTATAGATTGTGGTGTTTTGTTTCAATTTCTTCATAGTTTTCCCGACACATCATAGATGGGGTGGAGATGGGTTCTAGGGTTTCACTTTCTTTAAAGTTGCATTTTGCTTTATATATATTTTCTTGGCTATGTTTTCCTATCTATCTTCATTTCCTATGTAATTTCCTTATATATATCTATGTTATACTTTAGACTAATTTAACCTACAATACTTTTGACTCTTGAAAGTGAGACCCACATACAAGGATAATCTGAAGTATATGAACTCCCCGCAATCCCAATATGATTTAAATAAGAGTATTGTATATCATGACCATATGTGTGTGAGTTTGTGTGAATGCATGTATACCTATATGAGTAGAAAATTCATCAGCAAGTATTTCAAACCAACATGCTAACAAATGCCTCTACCCATGTCTCCAACCCATCAACACAGGGGGGTCTATTATGGAAGCAAGAAAGTTTGGATATCATTAACCAAATGAAACTACTTTCCTTCTTTCTATTCAACCTCTTTGAAAAAGTCAGATTGATAGCAAGACTTATGCATTGATATCCCCATCACCCAACAGTACAAATAAAAACTCATGTAATAACTAGAAAAAAAAAATATACTTTTGAATCTACTCAACAGCATCTAATGGATTAGTTTTGCTAACAGGAATTGAGTTCTTAGTTGAAATTCTACAACCACATAAAACAGAAATGCAAATGTTATCCTTTACCCTTGCTAAGATGCAACTATGAGCTTACATTGAGTTATTGATATATTAAAAGAACATGATAAATAGATTACAGGCAAATTTGACAAGTTTTTATCTTTTACTAGCAGATTTGCAAATTACTAGTTTTTATCTTTCATAGTACCTACATGATTTTGGGTTAATTAGAGTACCTACATGCTTTCAGAGTGATGATCTATAATATTATTTATGCTAGGTATCCTTTTGATGCAGTTTCAGATTCCATTTGTCTTTACTAATCTGAACTTGTGTATAGTGTTTTTAGAATCACTAATGACATCTACACCATCATCATCGTCTGTAATTGATGATTTTGTGTTGGAAATACCAAGTTATTGGCATGGTTTGAAAGCACCACTAAAAACATCGCACACTACAAAAAATCCTAGAAGGAAATTATTCGCCTGCCCAAACTATAAAACGGTAAAACAACTTACCATGTTAATTAGCATTTTGAGTTTCATTAAGCATTCATGTTTTATCATTTTAATTAAATGTTGTTATTGTGTGCAGGGAGAAGTGAGGAAATGTGACTTCTTCGTTTGGGTGGATATACTTCACTTATTAGAAGAGAACATTCGTACAAGAGAGAGTAAAGTTAGGAAGATGTGGGATATTGGTGTGCGAGAATGAAGTTCGTAAAATGCAAGACGAAGTTCGTAAAAAGGAAGATAAAGTGCAAGAGCGAGAGATGACTTTTTGTAGGAAAAAATATAAATTATTGTGTTTGTATTGGGTTGTCATTTTTGTAATTATTTTTACTTGGTTTGGATAAATTGTAAGTAAATAGCAAACTGACTTTTTGCTCTCAATGGCCAAAGCAAGAAGATGGATATAGGGATTATTTTGCTTTTTACGGTGCATAAACTTTTGGACCTTACTCGTGTACTGTAAAATACATTGAATATATTGATCTTTTATTCGAGTTTAAACTTGAAGCAACCAAACAATTTCTTTATAGTCTACTTAAAGGAATGTAATATTACAAAACAAGTAAGTAGAATGTAAACCATTTAATATGTACCCTTGGGAAAAAAATAGATAAAATTTGTAATATACCATATATTTCAGGTGTTCAAATTGAATGATAAGTAGGGAATTCCAAAACGATTTAATATTTACAATTCCTCAAAACCATTTGGAACCCAAAAAGAAACAGGAAAGACACTGCTCCTGCTTCAAAATCCACGTGAATATACTTCCCAAAAGTGAGGGTATCTTTGTATCTTGATAAGCTATGCACCAACCACTTAATCATGATTTGGAGAATATGAATGAAAATTGAGAAGTTGATCTTTGCTTTTCCTAGACAATGGAGTCTTTTTTGGGGGGTCAGTTTGATTTTCTTCCATCAATATGCTATCCCAGGGTTTGGCTGCCATCCAGCACCATCCCGAGTTGTTCTTATCAAATCTATGATGCTTGAGAGAAGTCACTGGTTTGCTACTTATTGAATTTGGAGTAGCAGTCAATCTTGACTGCTGAAAACAAGAAAGTCAACATACTGAAACAAATAAAGCTGTACATCCCAACTGATCTGCATAAATCTTTTTCCAAGCAACTTTAACTAGGCCATATATTCAGTCCACTGACTATCTAACTGAAGGAAAAACTGTCTATTGGGTCCTCTCAATTTCATTACCCGTTGAGAGCGCGCGTATGCAATTGCTCTCCCCCTCTTCACAGCACCTTCTTGCCTCATTTGCAGCTTTGCTTTAACTTCATCAATGGTTCCTGGACTACCACGCCATCCTTGCTGAGAATCATCAGAAAAAACAACATTGATGATAGAGTTAGCATTGCCTATACATTAAATGGTATTTTCATTATTTATTTGATGACATGGAATCTCACCAAGGCAAGGCCCTTCAAACCCACCCTTGGGAATACATAAAATGTTGAGATGTGAAGATGTTTTGACATTAATACCTTAGCTTGCTTCATAGGATCAGCAACGGGCACAACTAGTCCTTCTGGGGACACCCTCACACACCGTTCCCTTACACGAGCTTGAACTCGAACAAGAGCTTGCATGCAACTAAGTGTAAGCCAACCAAAAATAAATCATAGCTTGAAGCCTCACCACTGCTTTCAATGCCCTTAAAGCTTGTCTTGCTTGCAACATGTCATTAAAACCACTGAGCAGATTAGAAGTATTGTGGGATTGTCAATATTCCACAATATTCTACTTGGACCTCTTGAACTTCGCATTTGTATATAAATTTTGAAACTACTTCTCAATGTTGAAATGGGACACGTAGGGAATAATTTGGTTGTTAGAATTGAAATCCGCAATTGTCTCTACCTCGACCTTTTTTCTAAGAGCATTATCAAATTGTTCGATAAATTCCTTCAATGTCGTTTTAGCATGGACATACCCGTCGAAAAATGCATTCATGCTTTCAGATTTTTGGGTCGTGCTTATACCAGCCCAAAATACACTATTCAAGTAAGCTGGAACCCAAAAAGACTTTTCCTCGTCCAAGGTTTCTAGCCATTTATTGCAGACCAAATCATACTTCGGAAGTAGTTGATCCCAACTCTCCTCAAATTCTCTAATGGTCTGTGAGTTATATAATGTAGTTTGAATGTCAGTCTTTAACCCCGCATTGAATTTGGTGCGAGATCCTAACTTCTCTAGAAGTTTTTGCATTATATGCCATAAACAATACCTATGACGAGTTTTGAGGAATATAATGGCAATAGCACTTTTCATTGCCCGCCCGATCTTGGTCAGTTATAATAGCTTTTGGCGCTCGACCATTCATGCAATCTAACCACATTCGGAACAACCATATAAAAGTTTGTGTGTCCTCGCTTGAAAGCAATCTCGCCCCTAATAGGATGGACTGCCCATGATGGTTAACACCAACGAATGGAGCAAAATGCATCCCGTACCTATTGGTTAGGTACATTGTCTCGAAGGTTACAACGTCTTCAAAATACTCATAGGCAGGTCAAATCCGAGCATCGGCCCAAAACACATTCCGTAACCTTCCCTCATCATCCACGTCCATGCTAGAAACGAAGCCATCATTCTGATATCTCATTCTTTTGAAATACTCATTAAGTAAATTGCCACCTCCTTTACCCAATCTTAATTGTCTAGCCTTGTCAATGTAATTCCAATAATATTTTTCTTGAAATTGAAGATTCTCCAAACCCCCCGTGTTAACGACAAGAGAATAATAATTTTTATTCATTCGTATATCAGCTCTATCATTGAGCTCAAGGTTCCTTTGACTTTATTCATCTAGACACTTGTGAGATCGTAAAAATCTTGTCTTTTTAGGGCTGACAGTTATGTGGTTGTGCACATTTTCAATAGTGGTTACCAACCATTTCTCATTCTTGTTCAATATCGCATTTATTTTCGCCTTACAATCCGTTTTAGTTGTTGGCCTTGGCTTTGAGATATTACTACCTTTAGGTTGGTACTTTCTGCCACGGGAACAACCAATGGTCACATACACAGGCCTCCCATTATCATCTCTCATAGTCCTGAATGTCCTTACACCAAAACCCTCTTACTTGGCATATTGCTTATAGTAGGTCATAAGCTCTTTTGCACTGTCAAATTCTATTCCAGATCTTGGTACTTCAACTTGTACTTCATCATTAGGGACAAGAGTGGATGTCTCCTCTAAATCTTCATTTATATCGACGAGCATTTTTACGAATGGAAACATATGGATAGATTAGCAGGCAAACAAAGTTAGCGAAAAAGGCAGGCAAACAAAACTATAATGCCATTGACGTTATGAGAATTGTCATCAGTCATCCTAAATGAACTTCCCAGATTTTGTTCAAATTCTTCACTAGTTGGCACAGTCGACGTCGAGGGCGCTTCTTGCCTCAACTCCTCTGGATTACTTGGTGGAGGGAGGGCATATAAGATGGCATCTGCTCAATTAGGCACGTTGTTAGGCAAAATGGAATTATTCTAAAGCAATTAACATGTTAATGTCTGGATATTTAAAAATTTTAAAAATATACTTGAAATGAATCATCAAATGGGCTAAAGTCTTCTAAATTACTCGGTGGAGGGTATGCCATATTTACATAAAAAAAGATCCTACAATTATGCAATTAGTAAGATTCATAATAATGTAACTCAAATCTAAAAAAATGGTTGTTCTCATTTCATAAAGCAAAAAAGTTTCTATGAATCAGTAGTTTGAGCCTTGATGCTTAACCAATTAAGGAAGTGTTTTTTTAGTGATGTTGTGATTTTTTTAACACAAAAAAAAAGAAAATTGAAAAAATTTAGAAAGGACTCTATGCACTACAAATGCTACTAACAATTGACCCCAATCTTCAAGGATATTAAATAACGAATGTTCAAACTACTTCAGAACTCCATGTCTTCTGAGTCTCCTCACGAAATCTACTCAACAATGATGTCTTTAGCTGCTAAAATCATATCTTAAATTATTCTAGCATTTCACAACATACCATTGAATAAAATTAGCTTTAGACCAAATCCCGAATCATCAACCCCTTTTTGCTACCACTGAAGCCTACATCACTAGTTTGAGTCTTGATGCTTTTATAATTAAGGAAGTATTTTTTTAGTGATGTTGTGATATTTTTTAACACAATAAATAAATAAATGAAAAAATTTAGAAAGGACTCTATGCACTACAGATGCTACTAACAATTGACCCCAATCTTCTAGGATATTAAATAATAGATGTTCTAACTCCCATCATAACAACACAGATATAGAGTATTACTTTTTCCTAAGGCATACTGCAATTCATCACCTGAAATTGAATTTTGTAATATATGAATTATTTGTTTTCTTCATGCACTCCTTTCGACTTGTATCTTTTTTTTAACTTACTCGAGAAAAAAAAAAGATGATATTTTTCGAATTAGGCACTTTCTTAGATTGTAATAATAACTTATAACTTCTTGCAAATTATTTATGCTTTGCTTCAAACAGAATCTATGGCAGATAGAACTACTATGCTTGAAGTCATTATCCCTGCTTCCTTAGTACAGAGCTGAATTCATGGATTTTCAATATAGAACTCGTGATAAAAAAATAAATGTTTTTCAACAGGTTTATCAAGATTTAGCCATATTGGTCAGGCTGGAAATTACAAAGACAAAGCTTTGAACTGTAGGAACATTGAATGCCATAAGCACGTATCAAGAAAACACGAAATATTACATTGAATAATAGTGTTTCACTGAGAAATTTAAATGAGAATTTTACTTCCCACATGCAGGACATTAACAACAACTCATACAACAACCAGAGCCCAACGAACAAAAATAAAAACAAAACCCTACCAGGAATCCTACCATTAAACTTGCTTGAGCTATTCCTTAGAAATCATACCAGTAAGCATATTTTACATAGTCTCAAAGAGAGAGAAAGTAACATTCAAATGAAAACAAAAAACACACTCAGGCATTTTTCTCCATGCCCTAAGCCCAATATCCATCTCACAAAACTCTAAATTCACATTTCTACAAGAACAACTTCCTCCATGGCAGGAAAAATGTACCTTGAATGGTTTCCACGAGAGAGCAGGGGCGACAGTGAAACAAGCACCAGAGTAGTGTCCTTGCTTGCTACCCTCCTAGATTTGCTCCGTTAGCACAGTCGCGGGGAGCGGCAACATTGGGCAGACAAAGAAGTAGCATTCGGTGGCGGCGAAGAGAGAGATGAACGACGTCACTGGGTGGCGCTGGGTACGACGTTGGTGGCGCGGGTTGCTATCGAGGATTTTACAGCTCTTTCACAGTCTGCTTTCGAATACGACTGAAAATGAAATTGATTTTCAAATCCCTTCAAAATGGTAAGTTTTGGATGTTTAAAAATAAATAAATAAAAGAAACAGGAGTAGCCATGTAGTGAGTGTGCCGCTATAGTGGCTGCCATAGTACTACTCAAAAAAAAAAAACATAAACCGGAGTACACCCTTCATATATATATATTTTAAGAAAATGGTTGAGTTGGGCAGAAAGAAGCTGGGTATTTACACTATACATAGAAGTTCTATTTAGAAGTCTTAATTTTAATAGATACTTGATGTGAAAGTTTTTCATATAGACTGTACTAAAAGATATTAATATTTTAATCTTTATAATAGATTCGACTATAAATAGACCCTTAACTTATGCATAACAAAACTCTTCCTAAAAGCCTAGCTCTATTTAGGATACGCGTTTTAGATTAAAATTAACGATCTAATAATTTACAACCAATATCAAAACCTCTCAACATTTTATTTGCATATGTACACACATATATAGTGTTATATAACCCACGCACACAAGCAAGCAACCCATCTGTGAGAGTGACGCGTCTCTCTCAACTCCAAACACTCACACAACTGTTGCACATTGTGAAGTAGAAGGGTCAAACACTGCCGGCAACAAGTACTTCCTCCAGCTCACCCCGTGCGCATTGTAGCTTGCACCAGTTGCCGAATCCAATAGCAGCTCCCCGGCATAGCCTGGATAAGCTCCCTTACCATAAACGCCTGTACAAGCCGACGCCGCCTCTAATGGCGCCGCCTCAGATCCAATGTAATATCCGTTCCCGAATGGATTCGTCACGGTCCCGGCCAAAAGACTCGCAATATTGACGATCATGCCGTCCAACCCCACGTCCCCGTTTGGTGCAACTAGCGGCTCGGTTTGTGGTCCGTAGATGGGTTGGTGGAAAGGCCACACGCAGTGACCCAGGCAATGGGTCACCGAGTTACCGACCTAGATGAAAGCCGATTTGGGCATTGTGTCCGAGTGTTAGAGATATCACAACAAGCCAGCTCAGCTCATTGATCCAGCTCAATAACAGCCACCTCAGATGTGCTCCAGCTCAACAAAAGAAGGTTCTGGGTTGTTTCATATTGTAATTCTGTTTTCTGCAGATTGTACAAGTTAGTTAGGGTTTATTATTCTTTTATTCCTTTATGCTTTCTATATATAGATAGTATTGTACACTGTACAGAATCAAGAAATATGAGTGCGAGCATTGTACCTTGCTGCAACAAACTTCTCTGCATTTTATTTTCTGCATTTTTTGCTTCCTCTGCTTCCTCCAAATGGCCAAGTTTATCAAAACCAACATGGTATCAAGAGCCAACTAATATACCATCGTTTTTTTTCTCCTCTTGCTTATTTCTGTTTTTCTTTCTTCTCTTTTTTGACCTTCAATGGCTGCTGCAGAACCCCCTAAAACACCTCCCATCAACCGCAATCCAAAGGACCCTTCTAGTCCTTATTTTCTTCACCATAATGATGGTCCAGCAACACTACTCACCAACCATCCCCTTACTGCTGAAAACTACCACTCATGGGCACGCACTGTACGTCGCTCACTGAGAATTAAAAAGAAGTTGGGTTTCATTGATGGTACTCTTCTTGAACCCCCTCCCACAGATGTCTTGTTAGAACCATGGCTTGAATGCAATGACATGGTTATAACTTGGCTACAAAATGCGATGTCCCTTGAAATCAAAAAACAGTGTTGTTTATGTGACACTGCCCATGATTTGTGGACTGAACTCGAGCAACGTTTTGCCCAAAACAATGGGCCACGCATCTATGAATTAAAACAATCATTCACAAACCTTACTCAAGGTGATGATTCTGTTAGCCTTTACTTTTCCAAACTAAAAGGTTTGTTTGATGAACTTCTTAATTTTGAATTCATCCCTTCATGCTCATGTGGTGCCATGACACCTGTTCTTGAGAATCAACAACGAGATTGGATGATGAAATTTCTCATGGGCCTCAATGACTCATTTAGCAACATCAAAGCTCAGCTCATTCTTCTCAAACCATCCCATCTTTGAGTGAAGTTTATGCTCTCGTTCAACAAGAAGAGAAGCGCAAACAGATCTCAACCCTTCTCCTCTTCATGACACATTGGCCTTAGCTACCAAAGCTCAATATTCTACCAACATACAACCCCAAGCCTTTCTCTTCCCACGTTGAGACAAGCAGTTTTGTACTTTCTGTAAAGTTCAGGTCATTCTCTAGAAAGGTGCTTTAAGGCCAACCCAAACCTTGAGAAACCCACCTGTACACATTGTAATCTCGTTGGTCACACTGCAGAGAGATACTACAAATTGCATGGCTACCCTCCTGGCCATAAGCTTGCTACTTGATCCAAGAGTTCTGATCCTTCTATCAACCAAATTAGTCTTTCTCACCTAGAACAGATCAATGAGAATTCTCAAGCAGGTCTCACTAAGGAGCAATATCAGCATATAATTACTTTACTCCAATCACAAGCTACACAGCCAGTAGCAAATCAGGTTCAATCCATCGATCCATCCCCAATCTGCCCTTCTTCTTCAACCATGTTTGGTATAGCCTCTTGCTTCTCGGTTTCGCATACCACTTCTTCACATTATATTCCTTGGATAATAGATATCGGTGCAACAGATCACATGATCTGCTGCACCTCATTCTATACTTCTCCTCCCACAATAGTTGATTTTAAAGTACTTTTCCAAATGGAAATCATACAAATGTTACTCACAAGGGCATTGTTAAACTTAATTCTGTCATTACTCTCACAAATGTTCTGTGCATTCCATCCTTTAAATTCAATCTTCTTTCAGCAAAAAAATTAACTCAGGACATTCATTCTTGCTTTGTTTTCTTTGCTAATGAATGTTATGTGCAGGACCTCTCTTCTTGGAGCACGATTGGGAAGGGTGAAGTTGTCAATGGACTTTACCACCTTCGGTTGACAGGAGTTTCTCCCACTGCCTTATCTTCTTCTTTATCCAATTTATCTTTCAATACAAAATCTGTTTCTGCCTCTGTTACTTCCCAGCAGAATATTCACAGTCTATGGCATTGTAGAATGGGGCATTTGTCAGACTCACGCCTCTCTTTATTACAAAAGGATTTACCTCTTTTAACTTCTCTAAATTCCAATGTACCATGCTCTACATGTCATTTATCTAAACATCACAGGCTGCCTTTTTCTATTAGCAACAACCGTGCCTCTAAACCATTTGACCTCATCCATTGTGACATTTGGGGACCTTGTTTCCAAATGGCATATGATGGATCAAAATATTTTTTAACCATCGTTGATGACTTTACCAGAACAACTTGGGTTTTTTTAATGAAGAACAAATCCCAAACTCGACCCCTACTTCAATCCTTTTGTAACTTAATTGAAACTCAATTCAAAACAAATCTTAAAGCTCTTCGAACTGATAATGGAAATGAGTTTTTATGACTGATTTTTTCATCAAAAAGGAATTTTTCACCAAAAGACTTGTGTCGAAAGCCCCAACAAAATGGGGTTGTAGAACGAAAGCATCAACAATTTTAAATGTTGCTCGAGCCTTAAAATTTCAATCTGGTGTTCCTTTATCTTTTTGGAATGATTGTATTTTAACAGCTACTTATCTCATTAATAGAACACCCTCCCCCAATTTGCAAAATAATAGCCCATACCAATTGCTTTTTCAAGAAAAACCATCCTACCATTTTTTGAGAACCTTCGGATGTCTTTGTTATGCATCCACTTTAAAACAAAATAGACATAAATTTGACTCTCGGGCAAGAAAATGCATTATGCTTGGATATCCTTTTGGCATCAAAGGCTACAAGTTATTTGATTTATCCAACCAGTCCATTTTTCATTCTAGAGATGTCATTTTTTATGAAAACATTTTTCCCTATAAAACTGCACTTTCACATCCCTCCATTTCAGCATTCCCCCCCACATCTCAGATTCCAACACTCACTCCCAATGCCGTCAACCAATCTTTACAATACCCTTCATCACAGCAGTATCTCGACCCTACAGCAGAACTAGTTCTACCACAATCCTCCTCATTATTGACTCTACAACAGAACCACCTCCATCACACTTCCACTCATCTCCCACAGAAAATTTCACACCACAACCAGCTTCCCCTTCTCTTCCTTCTAACACTGCACCAGATCAATCCGACCCCATCACAGAAACAAATCTATCTCAACCAAATCTTACTCTTCGTAGATCAACAAGGACAAAAAAATTACCTGCCTACCTCCAGGATTATTCATGTCAACAAGTCCTTGCATCCACTACTTCCCTTTCAAGCTCCAAGACTAAAGGTAATTCACTAAACACTCTTTATATCCATTACATTCAGTTCTGTCTCATGCTAAATTATCTCCCAAACATGCTGTTTTTGCAATTTCTATACTTCAACAAACTGAACCCTCCACTTATGCACAAGCTGTGAAAAGCCTAGATTGGCGTATTGCAATGGATAATGAAATTGCTGCCTTAGAATTGAACAAGACTTGGGATGTCCTTGATCTGCCTATTGGCAAAAAGACCATTGGTTCAAAATGGGTCTACAAAATTAAATACAACTCAGATGGTAAGATTGAAAGACACAAAGCACGTTTAGTTGCCAAGGGTTATACTCAAGAGGAGGGTCTCGATTACCATGAGACTTTTTCACCCATAGCCAAACTTGTCACAATAAAAACCTTCTTAGCCGTGGCTGCCATCAAAGGGTGGAAACTACATCAATTTGATGTTCATAATGCTTTTTTACATGGAGAATTGGAAGAAGAAGTCTACATGAAAATACCTCCTGGATACTCAGTTCAAGGAAAGAACAAAGTTTGCAAATTAAAAAAAGTTTGTACGGCCTCAAGCAGGCCTCTCGGCAATGGTATGCCAAATTTTCTTCCTCTTATTGCAGTTTGGGTTCACTCAATCAAGAGCTGACTACAACCTATTTACTAAAGGCAGTGGTTCATCCTTCCTAGCATTACTTGTGTATGTTGACGATATTGTTGTAGCTTCCAATGATTCTCATGGCATTTCAGCTCTCAAGACTTTTTTAGAGTCACAATTCAAGATCAAAGATCTTGGAACACTTAAATACTTTCTCGGTTTGGAGGTGGCTCGCAACCCAGCTGGAATTCAACTATGCCAAAGGAAATACTGCCTAGATATCTTGATGATGCTGGCTTAACTGCTTGCAAACCTAGCCTCATTCCAATGGACCCGAAACTCAAGCTCACTAAGGATGATGGTCAACTCCTACATGATCCTTCACAATTCAGAAGACTCATTGGGAGACTTCTCTACTTGACAATCACACGACCTGATCTCTCTTTTTCTGTCAACCTACTCAGTCAATACATGAGTGCACCTCGGGTTCCACACCTTCAAGCAGCTTACAAGGTGTTACACTATATAAAAAAATCTCCTGGCCAAGGTTTATTTTTTCCTGCCTCATCCTCTTGTCAATTGATTTCCTACTGTGATTCCGATTGGGCATCATGCCCAGATACAAGGAAATCAACCACCGGCTACTGTGTCTTCCTTGGGCAGTCTCTCATTTCATGGAAATGCAAAAAACAAACCACCATCTCTCGTAGTTCCGCTGAGGCAGAGTATCGTTCTATGGCTGCTACAGCTTGTGAACTTGTCTGGCTCAAATACTTACTTGCTGATCTCATGGTCCCTCATCCTCAGCCAGCTCAGCTCAACTGTGACAGTAAGTCAGCTCTACACATTGCCTCTAACCCTGTCTTCCATGAAAGGACCAAGCACATCGAATTAGATTGCCATCTAATTCGGGATAAGATACAAGAAGGCATCATCTCAACTGCATATACACCCTCTTCTTGCCAGTTAGCCGACATCCTCACCAAAGCTTTATACTCTCCAATGTTCTATTCTTTACTGAGCAAGATGGGAGTTATTGACATACACTCTCCATCTTGAGGGGTGGTGTTAGAGATATCATAACAAGCCAGCTCAGCTCATTGATCCAGCTCAATAACAGCCACCTCAGATGTGCTCCAGCTCAACAAAAGAAGGTTCTGGGTTGTTTCATATTGTAATTCTGTTTTCTGCAGATTGTACAAGTTAGTTAGGGTTTATTATTCTTTTATTCCTTTATGCTTTCTATATATAGATAGTATTGTACACTGTACAGAATCAAGAAATATGAGTGCGAGCATTGTACCTTGCTGCAACAAACTTCTCTGCATTTTATTTTCTGCATTTTCTGCTTCCTCTGCTTTCCTGCAAATGGCCAAGTTTATCAAAACCAACACCGAGGCATGAAACCCGCAGCTACTCATGCAAAAGCCTTCAACCACGACGTCATTGGATGTAAGAACCAGGTTCAACCCACCGAGTTTTGAGTTCACCCTCCCAGCCAACATGGAAATATGGGATTTCTTTAAGATCTTGCCTAGAGAGCAGTTCTTGTCTGAGATTTGGTTTGCTAAGAAAACTCGGGTTTCTCTTTTTCCAGCTTTCTTCATGTAAATTTGGAGGGTATTCCACCACTGAGAGACTGAGGGCTTTTGTTCTTTTCCTGGGCTAAGAGATAGAAGAAAGTCAGAGACAATGGATT
Organism: Carya cathayensis; assembly: GCA_011037825.1. Lineage (NCBI taxonomy): Eukaryota > Viridiplantae > Streptophyta > Magnoliopsida > Fagales > Juglandaceae > Carya > Carya cathayensis. Next base: position 3,234,796 of record QGSO01000197.1, read on the forward strand.
TCTGAGCTGGTGAAAATTTCCCGTACCAAAGAATTGATACCGGCAGGTGTCCCTCAAGCAAAGCTCCATTGTGGTAAGTTGCAGACATGGACGGTGGTTTATAAAGAGAATTCAGCTTTCTTGCACCGAAACACAAGTTAACCAAGCTTAATTGTACAAGAAGGTAGAGGAGAGTAACCATTTTCGCAAATTCGGAGAAGGCCATTTCAGAAATTTTAGAATGATAGATTTTGAACTAGGCAGAGATCAGAGAAAATTGATAGCTTTCTGATTGAGTGGTGAAGGATATCAGGGAAAATGAATTATATATAGGTAGGTGGGTACACGCACCGAGCTAACGGGTTTTATCCATAGCTTTCAGTTGCGAGTTCAGGTCATAAAACTGAAGGTTCGCGCGAACCGACAAAGATAAAGATAATAGAGGAAAATATGGCGAGAATCTTATTTAAAGCTTCACGGATGATCAAGATCCGTGAGTTCCCGTCCGAAGTACTCCAGCAATAAAATACTCGTGGACCATGGGTCATGTACTATGGGATTTCTAAGAACTTTGAAGCTCTTTAACGTCGTTTTTAAAATTCGGCCTCAGTTTTTGAATTTTCTCGCCCCCGATGTTACGATTTAATTGTTTATTTTCTTCGTTCTTATAATGAGTTAGCCACGCTTATCGGTTTACAATTATTGGTACTAATTATTTATTTTTTATCTTTGGTGAAAGGATAGACATAAAATGCGTACTTCAATGCATTTGATATTAAGATTGATCCATATTACTTAGAGAAAATTAAATAATTAATTGACCATCAAGATATTGCGGCCATGTCTATGTCACGAGGATGAGTCCATTTTGTATATGTATATATGTACGTGTATATATCATTTATAGAAAATGATAATGTGACTATTAAATACGTCCACCAAATATGCCCACTTACGTATTTTTATTTTTCTTGTCTAGGGTATCTTCCCGTTTCCAAAATTGGGTATGTCAACAATGCTTTCTTTAATGCAAACTTCTAAACTCTAAACCATGCCATGCATGCGAAACTCTCAAATATTTCATGCATATTATGCGAGAAACGTAATTCTTATAAGGAGACAAAATGGGCCGAAAACTTCATGAATTTGCATGCCGCTCAGTAACAAGATTCTCTAATTTAATTAAATTCTACTGCTAAGATTTGTAGAGGCTTGTTAATTAAGCATATAATACTGTTTGAGAGACCTATATATAGAAGTTAGAAGAACATATATTGTAGAATCTACACGGTTAATTTATACCTCTCTCCAGACCTAAACTGTGGTTTCTCCCGTACGTTCTTCAATTTTTGTGCAGAAGTTCACCGAAGTGCTGACACATCATGGGATTCCAAAACCTTAGCTTCGATATTCGGATAATAAGAACTCATGAATATACGTAATAACTTCATATATATATATATATAGTTGTGTATCCGACAATGCCATGCAATATGCCGGGTTTGTTTGCTAGTTGCAGACCAATTTATAAGCATATATAGGTGTAGATGTACGTGCATTACATGATCAGCTCTGGACCTCATCCAGTGAGTTAAGTTTCATCCAGTACTGAGTTCGATTAACGAGATACTATATATATATGAATATTCCGGAATACATGATCAGACTGTTTGCAGCCTGCTGAGCGATATTCAATGCTACAAAATTCTATTGAGTTTTTATCTTTGACACTATAATTCCACCAAGGATTTTATCGCGCCTGAAAAAATCTGAGATCTCAGCCATGTTAGCTAATTTACAATTTGCGAAACCATAAGCTGGTGGTACAGTAATTACTTGAATCCCTTGTAGGGGCCGGGAGGGAAAACATTTCTTGAGGCGTCTCAGCATTTCTGGCTGCGCAAGAAATGAGCAGTACTGCAGATTTTTTATGGATGTGTACTTAAGAGTTACGTTATGAATATATATATATATATATACACGCCAATCGTGCAAGTTTAAACTACGTACTCGGATCATCATTTATTGAGGAGACCGTGGGTGTTTGCAAGCATGCGACCGGGCTAGCTCTTTAAGCTCATCGACGTCGACCAGCTCAAGACAGGCTAGCTGGATGCTCTGGTTGTGCTGATCTTCGGAAACGGTCGCATCAAAGGAGTCTAAATCCGCTGCTATTGAAGTATAAAATTTGCCTGACATGAATGTATGTACGTCGATTACATTGAATAATAGTGTTTCACTGAGAAATTTCAATGAGAATTTCTTCCCACATGCAGGACATTAACAACAACTCATACAACAACCAGAGCCCAACGAACAAAAATAAAAACAAAACCCTACCAGGAATCCTACCATTAAACTTGCTTGAGCTATTCCTTAGAAATCATACCAGTAAGCATATTTTACATAGTCTCAAAGAGAGAGAAAGTAACATTCAAATGAAAACAAAAAACACACTCAGGCATTTTTCTCCATGCCCTAAGCCCAATATCCATCTCACAAAACTCTAAATTCACATTTCTACAAGAACAACTTCCTCCATGGCAGGAAAAATGTACCTTGAATGGTTTCCACGAGAGAGCAGGGGCGACAGTGAAACAAGGCACCAGAGTAGTGTCCTTGCTTGCTACCCTCCTAGATTTGCTCCGTTAGCACAGTCGCGGGGAGCGGCAACATTGGGCAGACAAAGAAGTAGCATTCGGTGGCGGCGAAGAGAGAGATGAACGACGTCACTGGGTGGCGCTGGGTACGACGTTGGTGGCGCGGGTTGCTATCGAGGATTTTACAGCTCTTTCACAGTCTGCTTTCGAATACGACTGAAAATGAAATTGATTTTCAAATCCCTTCAAAATGGTAAGTTTTGGATGTTTAAAAATAAATAAATAAAAGAAACAGGAGCAGCCATTTAGTGAGTGTGCTGAGTGTGCCGCTATAGTGGCTGCCTATAGTACTACTCAAAAAAAAAACATAAACCGGAGTACACCCTTCATATATATATATATATATATATTTTAAGAAAATGGTTGAGCTGGGCAGAAAGGAGCTGGGTATGTACACTATACATAGAAGTTCTATTTAGAAGTCTTAATTTTAATAGATACTTGATGTGAAAGTTTTTCATATAGACTGTACTAAAAGATATTAATATTTTAATCTTTATAATAGATTCGACTATAAATAGACCCTTAACTTATGCATAACAAAACTCTTCCTAAAAGCCTAGCTCTATTTAGGATACGCGTTTTAGATTAAAATTAACGATCTAATAATTTACAACCAATATCAAAACCTCTCAACATTTTATTTGCATATGTACACACATATATAGTGTTATATAACCCACGCACACAAGCAAGCAACCCATCTGTGAGAGTGACGCGTCTCTCTCAACTCCAAACACTCACACAACTGTTGCACATTGTGAAGTAGAAGGGTCAAACACTGCCGGCAACAAGTACTTCCTCCAGCTCACCCCGTGCGCATTGTAGCTTGCACCAGTTGCCGAATCCAATAGCAGCTCCCCGGCATAGCCTGGATAAGCTCCCTTACCATAAACGCCTGTACAAGCCGACGCCGCCTCTAATGGCGCCGCCTCAGATCCAATGTAATATCCGTTCCCGAATGGATTCGTCACGGTCCCGGCCAAAAGACTCGCAATATTGACGATCATGCCGTCCAACCCCACGTCCCCGTTTGGTGCAACCAGCGGCTCGGTTTGTGGTCCGTAGATGGGTTGGTGGAAAGGCCACGCGCACTTTTTCCATTTCGTGGTGGATGGATGAGGTTGCTACATTGGATCTTCAAATATAGGGATCCACTGTTTATCTCAAAACCATTATTTTAAGTTTATAATTAAGTTTGTAGTTAAGTTTATAAAGAAAAGTGAGAGAAAAAAGTAATAAAGAAATATTATTTTAATAGAATAGAGAAATAATAAGGAATTGAATGTATGAAGTTTTTTAAAAATGAATAAAATTTATGAAAAAATTTTAGATAATGTGATTTTTAGCTAAATTATAAGAAATTTTATAGAGAACTTAATGTGAATGCTTTTAAGCCTTAAAGGTGTAAGCCTATCAGTCTGGATTGGAAAATTGACCGGACCTATTGGTTCGGTTTAGATCGGATCGGACCAATAGCCTTATTGGTCGGTCTTGAAGTGTGATTTTTTTTTTCACTGGACCAAATTGGGACAGACCGAATGTATATATATTTAAATATTTTATATAGTAATTGTATATATTAGTTATCTAATTTTCATCCAAGTATAACCATTATAAAATTATTTAATATTCATTAAGTATATATAAAATGTTAAAGCGATAACTTAATTTTAATTTTATTAATTTAATTATTTTTTTGTATTAATATTTTTGTCAAAAAAAATAAAAAGTGGAAAAAAATATTCATGGATTGAATCGAATCGACCGGACCAATAGGTAATGCTCTGATCTGACAAAAATGATAGATCAAAGCTTCAATCTATAACCTTCATAATTGGACTGATTACACCCCTATTAGGCCCAACTCATCAAAGGACCACTCTCAAGAGGCAAGTGGGAATCGATACGAAAGGAATAAGGAAAAAAATGTCATATGAAAGGATTAAAGAAATGATAAAGAGGAAAAAATATTAAATGAAAGAACAATAAGTTTGACATATAAAGGAGGAGTGACATAAAATAGATTTCCTCACTTATCACTGACATGATCATAATAAAATGGGACTTAAGATTTGAGAAATTGGAAGTCTAGATGTTCAGGCGACAATTATGAAAATATAGAAATCAACTTCAACTGAATAACAAGAGCTCCAAAGAAAATATCTTCTCTAGAAAATAGGTCTCTAACCTTTATTGTATAGAAAAAAATAGAGATTGTAAAATACTTATATTATGATAGAATTACCCTCTAAACAATCCGTAGATGTAGGTCTTGTGTGGATCCCAGTAAATATGTATTTATATTTCTTATATTTATTTTCTATTCATTGTCATGGTTGTATGTAAGGATACAGAACTATCACCTTGGAACATCTCATATAGTCTCGTACTACCTTACTGGGTTGAAAATCATTTCTTCCGTTCCTCTCTTGTGAGATTTGTTTAAATTAGCACAAACAATATAAAAAAGTGGTCTTCGCTTAACATGTTTACTATCAATTAATTATCATGAATCACTTTATGACAATAATATGTTTGAATTGCGAAATAAATCTTAGCCACAAAATGATTTTATAAAATTAAACTTTGAACTTAGTAACTAATATTACAATTCACGTAAAATTTTACAAATTTATTACTTTTATAAACTCTTTTCACGACTGTAGACTACAACACTTCTTTCCTGTTTCATTTATTTTCTTGATAAATTAGTTTGCCCTTTTTCAGAGAGCACAAGAAGTCACCAACTGCGAAACGAATCATGATGGGGCCAAAATTAGAAGAAAATCTCCTAATCTTTTCTTACTTTCTTCCTCTTAATTGGACCGCCCGTCTTCATTGATCAAGTCGTGGCAGTACTAGTTTCTGAGTTGGTATATATGCTTGTTTTTATTGGTTTTCTTGGATAAAATAGTTGGCCACCCTTCGGTACAGAGCCATTTCTTGGGTTTTCAAATCTTTTTTCCAGTATTCTGCTCTCTAATCGATTTTAATGTGTTGATCCATTCCCAACGATTTTTCGATAATTGATGACAATTTTACCAAAAAGAGAAGATGCAAAATATGAAGCAAACCAAAGTAATTTGCTATCTTCCATTATTCGTTCGAAAACCAAAACAATAAAACAAATAAATGAATTACGGTATCTAGAACTCTCTATATAACGTCTCCGTGTGGCATATGCTGCTCTAAACATACTAATCTGCCAATTCCTTTCTCAGACTTGAGTCGAACAAGATGACGTAGAAGGGTCAAACACTGCCGGCAACAAGTACTTCCTCCAGCTCACCCCGTGCGCATTGTAGCTTGCACCAGTTGCCGAATCCAATAGCAGCTCCCCGGCATAGCCTGGATAAGCTCCCTTACCATAAACGCCTGTACAAGCCGAGCGCCTCTAAGGGCCCGCCGGACCCTGAATACCGTTCCAAATGGTTCGTACGGTCCCGGCCAAGAGCTGCACATTGATCATCTCCGTCCAACCCACATCTTGTTGGTGGGCACACAGCGGTTCGTTGTGGTCCGTAGATGGGTGGTGGAAAGGCCACGCGCACTGACCCGGGCAATGGGTCACCGAGTTACCGACCCAGATATACGCGAATTTGTAGTTCTTGCCCTTGATGTGACCGCTCTTTGACCCCAATGAAGAGCCATGAGTACCGCATCGGCTTAGGCAAAAATCTTCAACAGCCACGTCCGAGGAAGTGAGAACAATGTTGATAGCATTCTTTTGGTCCCCCTTGGAAGCCAATTCAACAATTTGCTTGGTTGTAAGTGACTTTCCCAGGGAGTAGCTCTCGTCTAGAATTTGCTTTCCCAAATTGAGAGAAAGAGATGAATGTCTCTTGGAGGTAAGGTGATAGTATTTCTCGGTGGTTTTCCACCATGTGGAAACAGAGGGTTGGGCATTTTGGGAAGCTGAAGATGAAAGGGAAGTGATGAAATCGGAGATGATGGCTCTTTGGGGAGGCTTGAACTTGCCGTACCAGATGAGGTTAACGGAGATCCTGCCCGAAAGAAGAGGGCCATTGTGGTATTGCAAGAGCTGAGGCTTGTCTTGCACAAGCTCATTAAGCTTTCTCGTAGCCAAAGAGATTTGGAACAGAGAGATTAAAAACAGCAGTTTTGGGAGAACAAAAGAGGCCATTTTTAAAAGAAAATTAGGTTCAATGTATAAAAGAAAGAAGAAGCTGAGATTGCTGGTGTTCGTGTTGGGATGGAGAATGAAGAAGTGGTGTGTGTTTATATACAGGTCTGTGACGGAGCGGGTTATTAGATTGTAATTTTGAATTAAAGAAAGCGGGGGGGTTTGGTTTAAGCGAAGGAATCTGCTCAGAAAGAGGGGTAAAGACAGTGCGTGTATCGATGCGTCTATGGGAGATGGCTTTCCCATTTACGAGTAGCGACTTGGCCAGTAAGCAAAGAAAAGAGATCCCTCCAACGGTACTCTCGAGCGTGTTTTCTCTATCTCAAAAACAGAGAAAATGCTTCTTTCACGCTATCATCACCCGCCTGTCTCCACGCTCCAAACACATAAATATGGATTTTGTCGCTCAACTAAATAATTACTTAAATTACATGACTCAAAACAGAAAATATAATTGCGGAGCGTGAGGGGTTAAGCAGGAGATAATCCGTGGATTCGTGAGTTCGAAAAGCAGGAGAACACTTTCCTCGCTACAAAACAAAAAGCATCACAGCTCAGCTACAGAATGCAGCAGTTCTCTATTGACGAAATTATCCTAATTCCCAACTCTGCGCAGGGAAAGGTGAAAAGGCCCACAGAGAAAGTTCAGAAAAGAAGACGCTAGGAGGAGTACAGGCTGGAGGCTACCTTGAATGAATATAATTAATTGTATTGGGAAACGTGGAATGATCCAACTGGCCAGCCAGAGTTGGGTTGGGCAATTGGCGGTCAGCGTTTGGCAGGAAGACAGTGGGGATCCGAGGTGAGGTGACGCCACTGACGCGCAACGTTGCCAAAATTATGGTAGAAATACGAAACTCGTGAGAGTGAGCTGGGGGAGTTTTTAGTGGTGCGATCCAGTCCAGCTGGATCAAGCTATATAAGGCGGAACGCCAGGCAGGCAGTCCAGCCTTTTCACCTGACACCTACTCCCCAATTTGAATGAACCATTGGATTGGTCTTGATCCCTTCCCTTCAAATAGTACAGCAAATTGGTTAGACTAACCATGATCTCCATTTCAACTAAGATAACTACTGTATAAAATATGTTTTTAATTATATATTTAATCATTTTTTTTCAATATAATGATAAAAAAAAAATCCAGTATTTTAAACAAAATAGAATATATATATATATATATATGATCTTGTTTTTGTTGGCACAATTTTCCTTCGTATTTCTTTCCTAGCTAGTTTTGTAACAATTCACTGAACTAAAAGACGAACTCTTACTTTCCTCCACACTTCACAGGGTCTACCATGTCATGAATGCACGTTGGTGGAGCCACGAGGGCAGGCGGATTACAGCAGGCTCAGTTTGGGTCCATTTCTGGGTCTCAGTGGCATCGTGCTTGCTAGGGAACACTGAAAACTACTTTGTAATTTAGCTAATGTTTGCATCTACTGATTAAAAAAGATATAAGGCATAAAAATTATTAAAATGAAATCAGTGGGAACACTGCACTAGACACATGCTCGATTAGTTGGGCTCCTAATTACTAACTTGGGGTCGACCTTTTTCTTTCAGCCGAAACTCAAACAATATACAGGGATAGTGGGCATCCATGACATGACTATTATCTTCTATTATCATGGGAGTACAACCTTCAAATTTGTAAGCTATTTCATGTTTTCTGATTAAGTGTAACAGAAGTTTCAATTGAGATCGTCTCAAATTGCTTAATTGAATTAAGTAGTCCAATGCAAATAAAAATAGATACAACATTAATTAAATGTTTATATAGGATTCACTGATTCACACTGTCCAAACTCCTATACAGGCATCATTAAATGTTGTATGTAAGACCTAAATTATGCATCTATTTTTCTCTATAATTATACAATCACATTCTATCAAGTAATTGGACAGAATCTCTATTTAAAAGTTTGAATTTTGTGTGTGAATTAAACATTCTCACATCCCAATTACGATCTGCATGACAAGGAATATAACAACACGAATAACCTCAAGGTAATACATAATATTTTAATAGAGAGTATAGTATAGATGTCTAACTGATTGTTAACATATTAAATAAATAATAAAATCAGACTCTTCTATCAGTTTAAATATTTGAGATAAGTGGTGATTACACATGGTATTAGAGTAGAGGCTCTGAGTTTGAAGTTCAAAGCTTGATACTACACTCTATCCTATTTAATTAAATACTTCACGTGTTAGCTCTAGGCCACCCATTGAGGAAGAATCTTACCTACAAATGAGGGAGAGTGTTAAGATATAAAATAAATAATAAAATCTATATCTTTTTATCAGTTTAATTAAATTTTTGGGATAAGTAATGATTACGTATTGATTAAGAAACTATTTTATGGCTCTTTCTATTATTTGCAGTTGGCACATAAACAAATGGTCACAAGTAGCTAGATGGAAAGGCCATTGTCAGAGCATTGGCATTAGCCTCATCAAAAGTCAAGCCAAATGTAAAAATAGATAAATATGTGAAAAAATGACTGCATTGGATTAGTCAAACTCATAAATGGGTAACTTTGAGCTACAATGTTTGCCCCATTTCCTTCAAATATGAAGGGCTACTGTACACTCATCAAATGAATATTTTACTGCATTTTAATTCATTAACTATATATATATTCATATAAGTTAATAAAAATAAATATATATATTCATATAAGTTAATAAAAAGCAAAAATATATATATCCATATAAATATATATCCATATAATTGCAAAATATGAAAAAAAAATTATATTATTATTAAAATAATAATATTATATTATTATTTTGATGAATCAAATGGCTAATCCAATGTGGGATTATAGATAGGAAGGTTTGGATTTATGGAAAACTTATACTTTTTCATTAAATTTTGAAGATGGTTTTGATGAAGCCAATGCCACTGCTCTCATCCTATCCACAACCTGATTTCACGAGCTAGCTAGCTTACGATCAAATTTAATATTAATCAAACCATGGCATTCACGAGGCAGGCACTATTAACATATTTAATTACGAGATTTTTGCTTCTTTTTGTTATATATTGAAATCAAACGTTACGTTTGGCAGCACGTCCACTTACAATGCCCTAAATTCTCGTTAGAAGCAAAAGATATTATGTGCAGCAGCGTGTCTGATGGGGAATTCATCGCTGGAGATATACATATATAGCTGCCTTTGTTTCATACTTTGGAGACATGACACGACCCATTAAACAGTTTAACATGGTTTGTAGTCTGACGGACGAGGTCCTACGAGCCTAACCCATGCACCTAAAAACCTTAGGAGTACTCATGTTTATGGAATTAGAGAATGTTGACTAAGTTTTATGTCCATCGTGGATTCTTTTTGTCTGTGATGTCGAAGGCTTATAGTTGTCATTGTCGCTTCTTCGGCTATTTTCATTATCTTTTCGTATTCCGGAGTGTATCTTGAGTTTTGAGAACTTACTTCGTGACCATGGTCGATCGTTGTTATATACATATTAATTTGAGTCATGTGTATAATATAAATAACCTTGGGAAGAAATTCAGGAAGTACCCTCAAACTACGTATGGTACCATCTAACTAATTTCTAAAATATATATAAACCACTGAGAGAGACGCTTAGCCTAGGGCATCTACTGATGATATATAGTACGTTTGAGGAAATTTAGAGAGGGACATTGCAATTTTTTGATAATTCATGCGAGAATTTTTAATTGGCTAGCTGTAACTCCTATTTATTTTCCTTTCATTACATTATTTTTGAAGAAGTTCCTGGATGACAAGCCTAATTGAGGGATAAAGCTGGTCGATCTGTGATCGAAAATTAATATACTCGATCGATGCTTTCCTTTTCTTGATTTGAGAAGGCCAGTGATTGTCAAGATTTATAGTTTAAGAGACGATTGAAAATTAGGTAGTGGTTAGAGATAATGGCTGTCATGTACACGTTTGCCCATGCATTTTTTTTATAGGCTTAAAGCAAGGCTAGATGTTTAGCCACGCAGCAGTAGTATTAATTTTCTATGAATAGTCGTGCAGAATATGTCTGTGCTTAGGACATAAGAATTGCCACAACCTAGAATATATTGGCAATTTGCGCCATCACCTAGTTGTCATGTGTAGTATAAAAATGATTTTGCTATTATATAATAAAAAATATATACTCTTTTCGTTGTTATTAATTAACTCGTAAAAATCTGTTTTTCTGATAGTCGAACAGATACATATAGCTGATGCTGCATGTTGTTTAATCTGAGCCAGGGAACAAGCACTGATGCACAAAGTCAGTACCAACACGCCTTCCCCGAAAGACAATAAAATAGTACTATTGTGTGTATATAAAAACTCTAGGGGAAACATTGAAAAGTAATGTACATGCAACGTCCTAGTTCAATATAAATATTAATTGAAAATAATAGTATATACTTAAAAGACGTAAAGAGTGAGAGAGTACTTTTGAACAAGCTTTCAGAATTGGGACTGTTCATCCAGATCCAGGTCCGGATATTTACCAGGACCCAAGTATGTCACACGGCCTGGATAATTAACCACTAGTTATGACCCGGGCCAATATTCGGATAGATCCGAATATTGGATTCTCATGATAAGATTATATTTTGAATATTCGAGCTAATCAAATGAAATATTAAATAGTTGGTTTCTCTGAAGAAAAACCAATGGGCTGGTTCGTTGAAAATTTGTTTCGATTCAAAAAGGTCACATTTGAAAATTTCATATAGATGGGTACCGTAGATGAGATGAGAAGTAATAAGCTTAATAATATTGACCAGCATAAAGCAATGATTTAGAGGAACCTAAGTTAAGAAGTGTCATTAAAAGAAGTATGATATTACAACTCCTAATATCAAAAACTATATATGATTGATATTACAACCGAAGAGTACTCGATCGAAGGTTTTTCGACGTACATACATTCATGTCAGGCAAATTTTATACTTCAATAGCAGCGGATTTAGACTCCTTTGATGCGACCGTTTCCGAAGATCAGCACAACCAGAGCATCCAGCTAGCCTGTCTTGAGCTGGTCGACGTCGATGAGCTTAAAGAGCTAGCCCGGTCGCATGCTTGCAAACACCCACGGTCTCCTCAATAAATGATGATCCGAGTACGTAGTTTAAACTTGCACGATTGGCGTGTATATATATATATATATATTCATAACGTAACTCTTAAGTACACATCCATAAAAAATCTGCAGTACTGCTCATTTCTTGCGCAGCCAGAAATGCTGAGACGCCTCAAGAAATGTTTTCCCTCCCGGCCCCTACAAGGGATTCAAGTAATTACTGTACCACCAGCTTATGGTTTCGCAAATTGTAAATTAGCTAACATGGCTGAGATCTCAGATTTTTTCAGGCGCGATAAAATCCTTGGTGGAATTATAGTGTCAAAGATAAAAACTCAATAGAATTTTGTAGCATTGAATATCGCTCAGCAGGCTGCAAACAGTCTGATCATGTATTCCGGAATATTCATATATATATAGTATCTCGTTAATCGAACTCAGTACTGGATGAAACTTAACTCACTGGATGAGGTCCAGAGCTGATCATGTAATGCACGTACATCTACACCTATATATGCTTATAAATTGGTCTGCAACTAGCAAACAAACCCGGCATATTGCATGGCATTGTCGGATACACAACTATATATATATATATATGAAGTTATTACGTATATTCATGAGTTCTTATTATCCGAATATCGAAGCTAAGGTTTTGGAATCCCATGATGTGTCAGCACTTCGGTGAACTTCTGCACAAAAATTGAAGAACGTACGGGAGAAACCACAGTTTAGGTCTGGAGAGAGGTATAAATTAACCGTGTAGATTCTACAATATATGTTCTTCTAACTTCTATATATAGGTCTCTCAAACAGTATTATATGCTTAATTAACAAGCCTCTACAAATCTTAGCAGTAGAATTTAATTAAATTAGAGAATCTTGTTACTGAGCGGCATGCAAATTCATGAAGTTTTCGGCCCATTTTGTCTCCTTATAAGAATTACGTTTCTCGCATAATATGCATGAAATATTTGAGAGTTTCGCATGCATGGCATGGTTTAGAGTTTAGAAGTTTGCATTAAAGAAAGCATTGTTGACATACCCAATTTTGGAAACGGGAAGATACCCTAGACAAGAAAAATAAAAATACGTAAGTGGGCATATTTGGTGGACGTATTTAATAGTCACATTATCATTTTCTATAAATGATATATACACGTACATATATACATATACAAAATGGACTCATCCTCGTGACATAGACATGGCCGCAATATCTTGATGGTCAATTAATTATTTAATTTTCTCTAAGTAATATGGATCAATCTTAATATCAAATGCATTGAAGTACGCATTTTATGTCTATCCTTTCACCAAAGATAAAAAATAAATAATTAGTACCAATAATTGTAAACCGATAAGCGTGGCTAACTCATTATAAGAACGAAGAAAATAAACAATTAAATCGTAACATCGGGGGCGAGAAAATTCAAAAACTGAGGCCGAATTTTAAAAACGACGTTAAAGAGCTTCAAAGTTCTTAGAAATCCCATAGTACATGACCCATGGTCCACGAGTATTTTATTGCTGGAGTACTTCGGACGGGAACTCACGGATCTTGATCATCCGTGAAGCTTTAAATAAGATTCTCGCCATATTTTCCTCTATTATCTTTATCTTTGTCGGTTCGCGCGAACCTTCAGTTTTATGACCTGAACTCGCAACTGAAAGCTATGGATAAAACCCGTTAGCTCGGTGCGTGTACCCACCTACCTATATATAATTCATTTTCCCTGATATCCTTCACCACTCAATCAGAAAGCTATCAATTTTCTCTGATCTCTGCCTAGTTCAAAATCTATCATTCTAAAATTTCTGAAATGGCCTTCTCCGAATTTGCGAAAATGGTTACTCTCCTCTACCTTCTTGTACAATTAAGCTTGGTTAACTTGTGTTTCGGTGCAAGAAAGCTGAATTCTCTTTATAAACCACCGTCCATGTCTGCAACTTACCACAATGGAGCTTTGCTTGAGGGACACCTGCCGGTATCAATTCTTTGGTACGGGAAATTTTCACCAGCTCAGAAATCCATTGTCTCTGACTTTCTTCTATCTCTTAGCCCAGGAAAAGAACAAAAGCCCTCAGTCTCTCAGTGGTGGAATACCCTCCAAATTTACATGAAGAAAGCTGGAAAAAGAGAAACCCGAGTTTTCTTAGCAAACCAAATCTCAGACAAGAACTGCTCTCTAGGCAAGATCTTAAAGAAATCCCATATTTCCATGTTGGCTGGGAGGGTGAACTCAAAACTCGGTGGGTTGAACCTGGTTCTTACATCCAATGACGTCGTGGTTGAAGGCTTTTGCATGAGTAGCTGCGGGTTTCATGCCTCGGACACAATGCCCAAATCGGCTTTCATCTGGGTCGGTAACTCGGTGACCCATTGCCCGGGTCAGTGCGCGTGGCCTTTCCACCAACCCNACAATACTATCTATATATAGAAAGCATAAAGGAATAAAAGAATAATAAACCCTAACTAACTTGTACAATCTGCAGAAAACAGAATTACAATATGAAACAACCCAGAACCTTCTTTTGTTGAGCTGGAGCACATCTGAGGTGGCTGTTATTGAGCTGGATCAATGAGCTGAGCTGGCTTGTTGTGATATCTCTAACACTCGGACACAATGCCCAAATCGGCTTTCATCTAGGTCGGTAACTCGGTGACCCATTGCCTGGGTCACTGCGTGTGGCCTTTCCACCAACCCATCTACGGACCACAAACCGAGCCGCTAGTTGCACCAAACGGGGACGTGGGGTTGGACGGCATGATCGTCAATATTGCGAGTCTTTTGGCCGGGACCGTGACGAATCCATTCGGGAACGGATATTACATTGGATCTGAGGCGGCGCCATTAGAGGCGGCGTCGGCTTGTACAGGCGTTTATGGTAAGGGAGCTTATCCAGGCTATGCCGGGGAGCTGCTATTGGATTCGGCAACTGGTGCAAGCTACAATGCGCACGGGGTGAGCTGGAGGAAGTACTTGTTGCCGGCAGTGTTTGACCCTTCTACTTCACAATGTGCAACAGTTGTGTGAGTGTTTGGAGTTGAGAGAGACGCGTCACTCTCACAGATGGGTTGCTTGCTTGTGTGCGTGGGTTATATAACACTATATATGTGTGTACATATGCAAATAAAATGTTGAGAGGTTTTGATATTGGTTGTAAATTATTAGATCGTTAATTTTAATCTAAAACGCGTATCCTAAATAGAGCTAGGCTTTTAGGAAGAGTTTTGTTATGCATAAGTTAAGGGTCTATTTATAGTCGAATCTATTATAAAGATTAAAATATTAATATCTTTTAGTACAGTCTATATGAAAAACTTTCACATCAAGTATCTATTAAAATTAAGACTTCTAAATAGAACTTCTATGTATAGTGTAAATACCCAGCTTCTTTCTGCCCAACTCAACCATTTTCTTAAAATATATATATATGAAGGGTGTACTCCGGTTTATGTTTTTTTTTTTTGAGTAGTACTATGGCAGCCACTATAGCGGCACACTCACTACATGGCTACTCCTGTTTCTTTTATTTATTTATTTTTAAACATCCAAAACTTACCTTTTGAAGGGATTTGAAAATCAATTTCCTTTCAGTTGTATTTGAAACAGACCGTGAAAGAGCTGTAAAATCCTCGAAGCAACCGCGCCACCAACGTCGTACCCAGCGCCACCAGGACGTCTTCTCTCTCTCTTCGCCCCACCGAATGCTACTTCTTGTCTGCCCAATGTTGCGCTCCCCGGACTGTGCCAACGGAGCAAATCTAGGAGGGTAGCAAGCAGGACACTCTCTGGTGCTTTGTTTCACTGTCGCCCCTGCTCTCTCGTGGAAACCATTCAAGGTACATTTTTCCTGCCATGGAGGAAGTTGTTCTTGTAGAAATGTGAATTTAGAGTTTTGTGAGATGGATATTGGGCTTAGGGCATGGAGAAAAATGCCTGAGTGTGTTTTTTGTTTTCATTTGAATGTTACTTTCTCACACTGTACATAATCAAGAAATATGAGTGCGAGCATTGTACCTTGCTGCAACAAACTTCTCTGCATTTTATTTTCTGCATTTTCTGCTTCCTCTGCTTTCCTGCAAATGGCCAAGTTTATCAAAACCAACATGGTATCAAGAGCCAACTAACATACCGTCGTTTTTTTTTTCTCTCCTCTTGCTTATATTTTTTTTCCTTTATTCTCTTCTCTGACCTTCAATGGCTGCTGAAGAAACCCCTAAAACACCTCCCATAAACCGCAATCCAAAGGACCCTTCTAGTCCTTATTTTCTTCACCATAATGATGGTCCAGCAACACTACTCACCAACCATCCCCTTACTGCTGAAAACTACCACTCATGGGCACGCACTGTACGTCGCTCACTGAGAATTAAAAAGAAGTTGGGTTTCATTGATGGTACTCTTCTTGAACCCCCTCCCACAGATGTCTTGTTAGAACCATGGCTTGAATGCAATTGCATGGTTATAACTTGGCTACAAAATGTGATGTCCCTTGAAATCAAAAACAGTGTTGTTTATGTTGACACTGCCCATGATTTGTGGACTGAACTCGAGCAACGTTTTGCCCAAAACAATGGGCCACGCATCTATGAATTAAAACAATCGATTCACAACCTTACTCAAGGTGATGATTCTGTTAACCTTTACTTTTCCAAACTAAAAGGTTTGTTTGATGAACTTCTTAACTTTGAATTCATCCCTTCATGCTCATGTGGTGCCATGACACCTGTTCTTGAGAATCAACAATGAGATTGGATGATGAAATTTCTCATGGGCCTCAATGACACATTCAGCAACATCAAAGCTCAGCTGATTCTTCTCAAACCCATCCCATCTTTGAGTGAAGTTTATGCTCTCGTTCAACAATAAGAGAAGCGCAAACAGATCTCTAACCCTTCTCCTCTTCATGACACATTGGCCTTAGCTACCAAAGCTCAATATTCTACCAACTGATACAACCCCAAGCCTTTCTCTTCTCCACTTCGAGACAAACAGTTTTGTACTTTCTGTAAAGTCTCAGGTCATTCTCTAGAAAGGTGCTTTAAGTCCAACCCAAACCTTGAGAAACCCACATGTACACATCGTAATCTCGTTGGTCATACTGCAGAGAGATGCTACAAATTGCATGGCTACCCTCCTGGCTATAAGCTTGCCACTCGATCCAAGAATTTTAATCCTTCTATCAACCAAATCAGTCTTTCTCACCAAGAACAGATCAATGAGAATTCTCAAGCAGGTCTCACTAAGGAGTAATATCAATATATAATTGCTTTACTTCAGTCACAAGCTACACAGCTAGCAGCAAATCAGGTTCAATCCATCGATCCATCCCCAGTTTGCCCTTCTTCTTCAACCATGTCTGGTATAGCCTCTTGCTTCTCGGTTTCACATACCACTTCTTCACATTATATTCCTTGGATAATAGATATCGGTGCAACAGATCACATGATCTGCTGCACCTCATTCTATACTTCTCCTCCCACAATAGTTGATTTTAAAGTAACTTTTCCAAATAGAAATCATACAAATGTTACTCACAAGGGCATTGTTAAACTTAATTCTGTCATTACTCTCACAAATGTTCTGTGCATTCCATCCTTTAAATTCAATCTTCTTTCAGCAAAAAAATTAACTCAGGACATTCATTCTTGCTTTGTTTTTTTTGATAATGAATGTTATGTGCAGGACCTCTCTTCTTGGAGCACGATTGGGAAAGGTGAAGTTGTCAATGGACTTTACCACCTTCGGTTGACTGGAGTTTCTCCCACTGCCTTATCTTCTTCTTTATCCAATTTATCTTTCAATACAAAATCTGTTTCTGCCTCTGTTACTTCTCAGCAGAATATTCACAGTCTATGGCATTGTAGAATGGGGCATTTGTCAGACTCACGCCTCTCTTTATTACAAAAGGATTTATCTCTTTTAACTTCTCTAAATTCCAATGTACCATGCTCTAGATGTCATTTATCTAAACATCACAGGCTGCCTTTTTCTATTAGCAACAACCGTGCCTCTAAACCATTTGACCTCATCCATTGTGACATTTGGGGCCCTTGTTCCCAAATGGCATATGATGGATCAAAATATTTTTTAACCATCGTTGATGACTTTACCAGAACAACTTGGGTTTTTTTAATGAAGAACAAATCCCAAACTCGACCCCTACTTCAATCCTTTTGTAACTTAATTGAAACTCAATTCAAAACAAATCTTAAAGCTCTTCGAACTGATAATGGAATTGAGTTTTCAATGACTGATTTTTTCATGCAAAAAGGAATTATTCACCAAAAGACTTGTGTCGAAAGCCCCCAACAAAATGGGGTTGTAGAACGAAAGCATCAACACATTTTAAATGTTGCTCGAGCCTTAAAATTTCAATCTGGTGTTCCTTTATCTTTTTGGAATGATTGTATTTTAACAACTACTTATCTCATTAATAAAACACCCTCCCCCAATTTGCAAAATAATAGCCCATACCAATTGCTTTTTCAAGAAAAACCATCCTACCATTTTTTGAGAACCTTCGGATGTCTTTGTTATGCATCCACTTTAAAACAAAATAGACATAAATTGGACTCTCGGGCAAGAAAATGCATTATGCTTGGATATCCTTTTGGCATTAAAGGCTACAAGTTATTTGATTTATCCAACCAGTCCATTTTTCATTCTAGAGATGTCATTTTTTATGAAAACATTTTTCCCTATAAAACCGCACTTTCACATCCTTCCATTTCAGCATTCCCCCCCACATCTCAGATTCCAACACTCACTCCCAATGCCGTCAACCAATCTTTACAAAACCCTTCATCACAGCAGTATCTCGACCCTACAGCAGAACTAGTTCTACCACAATCCTCCTCATATATTGACTCTACAACAGAACCACCTCCATCACACTTCCATTCATCTCCCACAGAAAATTTCACACCACAACCAGCCTCCCTTTCTCTTCCTTCTAACACTGCACTAGATCAATCCGACCCCATCACAGAAACAAATCTATCTCAACCAAATCTTACTCTTCGTAGATCAACAAGGACAAAAAAATTACCTGCCTACCTCCAGGATTATTCATGTCAACAAGTCCTTGCATCCACTACTTCCCTTCAAGCTCCAAGACTAAAGGTAATTCACTAAACACTCATTTATATCCATTACATTCAGTTCTGTCTCATGCTAAATTATCTCCCAAACATGCTGTTTTTGCAATTTCTATACTTCAACAAACTGAACCCTCCACTTATGCACAAGCTGTGAAAAGCCTAGATTGGCGTATTGCAATGGATAATGAAATTGCTGCCTTAGAATTGAACAAGACTTGGGATGTCCTTGATCTGCCTATTGGCAAAAAAACCATTGGTTCAAAATGGGTCTACAAAATTAAATATAACTCAGATGGTAAGATTGAAAGACACAAAGCACGTTTAGTTGCCAAGGGTTATACTCAAGAGGAGGGTCTCGATTACCATGAGACTTTTTCACCCATAGCCAAACTTGTCACAATAAAAACCTTCTTAGCCGTGGCTGCCATCAAAGGGTGGAAACTACATCAATTTGATGTTCATAATGCTTTTTTCATGGAGAATTGGAAGAAGAAGTCTACATGAAAATACCTCCCGGATACTCAGTTCAAGGAAAGAACAAAGTTTGTAAATTAAACAAAAGTTTGTAAGGCCTCAAGCAGGCCTCTCGACAATGGTATGCCAAATTTTCTTCCTCCTTATTGCAGTTTGGGTTCACTCAATCAAGAGCTGACTACAACCTATTTACTAAAGGCAGTGGTTCATCCTTCCTAGCATTACTTGTGTATGTTGACGATATTGTTGTAGCTTCCAATGATTCTCATGGCATTTCAGCTCTCAAGACTTTTTTAGAGTCACAATTCAAGATCAAAGATCTTGGAACACTTAAATACTTTCTCGGTTTGGAGGTGGCTCGCAACCCAGCTGGAATTCAACTATGCCAAAGGAAATACTGCCTAGATATACTTGATGATGCTGGCTTAACTGCTTGCAAACCTTGCCTCATTCCAATGGACCCGAAACTCAAGCTCACTAAGGATGATGGTCAACTCCTACATGATCCTTCACAATTCAGAAGACTCATTGGGAGACTTCTCTACTTGACAATCACACGACCTGATCTCTCTTTTTCTGTCAACCTACTCAGTCAATACATGAGTGCACCTCGGGTTCCACATTTTCAAGCAGCTTACAAGGTGTTACACTATATAAAAAAATCTCCTGGCCAAGGTTTATTTTTTCCTGCCTCATCCTCTTGTCAATTGATTTCCTACTGTGATTCCGATTGGGCATCATGCCCAGATACAAGGAAATCAACCACCGGCTACTGTGTGTTCCTTGGGCAGTCTCTCATTTAATGGAAATGCAAAAAACAAACCACCATCTCTCGTAGTTCTGCTGAGGCAGAGTACCGTTCTATGGCTGCTACAGCTTGTGAACTTGTCTGGCTCAGATACTTACTTGCTGATCTCATGGTCCCTCATCCTCAGCCAGCTCAGCTCAACTGTGACAGTAAGTCAGCTCTACACATTGCCTCTAACCCTGTCTTCCATGAAAGGACCAAGCACATCGAATTAGATTGGCATCTAATTCGGGATAAGATACAAGAAGGCATCATCTCAACTGCATATACACCCTCTTCTTGCCAGTTAGCCGACATCCTCACCAAAGCTTTATACTCTCCAATGTTCTATTCCTTACTGGGCAAGATGGGAGTTATTGACATACACCCTCCATCTTGAGGGGGGGTGTTAGAGATATCACAACAAGCCAGCTCAGCTCATTGATCCAGCTCAATAACAGCCACCTCAGATGTGCTCCAGCTCAACAAAAGAAGGTTCTGGATTGTTTCATATTGTAATATGTTTTCTGCAGATTGTACAAGTTAGTTAGGGTTTATTATTCTTTTATTCCTTTATGCTTTCTATATATAGATAGTATTGTACACTGTACAGAATCAAGAAATATGAGTGCGAGCATTGTACCTTGCTGCAACAAACTTCTCTGCATTTTATTTTCTGCATTTTCTGCTTCCTCTGCTTTCCTGCAAATGGCCAAGTTTATCAAAACCAACACCGAGGCATGAAACCCGCAGCTACTCATGCAAAAGCCTTCAACCACGACGTCATTGGATGTAAGAACCAGGTTCAACCCACCGAGTTTTGAGTTCACCCTCCCAGCCAACATGGAAATATGGGATTTCTTTAAGATCTTGCCTAGAGAGCAGTTCTTGTCTGAGATTTGGTTTGCTAAGACAACTCGGGTTTCTCTTTTTCCAGCTTTCTTCATGTAAATTTGGAGGGTATTCCACCACTGAGAGACTGAGGGCTTTTGTTCTTTTCCTGGGCTAAGAGATAGAAGAAAGTCAGAGACAATGGATTTCTGAGCTGGTGAAAATTTCCCGTACCAAAGAATTGATACCGGCAGGTGTCCCTCAAGCAAAGCTCCATTGTGGTAAGTTGCAGACATGGACGGTGGTTTATAAAGAGAATTCAGCTTTCTTGCACCGAAACACAAGTTAACCAAGCTTAATTGTACAAGAAGGTAGAGGAGAGTAACCATTTTCGCAAATTCGGAGAAGGCCATTTCAGAAATTTTAGAATGATAGATTTTGAACTAGGCAGAGATCAGAGAAAATTGATAGCTTTCTGATTGAGTGGTGAAGGATATCAGGGAAAATGAATTATATATAGGTAGGTGGGTACACGCACCGAGCTAACGGGTTTTATCCATAGCTTTCAGTTGCGAGTTCAGGTCATAAAACTGAAGGTTCGCGAGAACCGACAAAGATAAAGATAATAGAGGAAAATATGGCGAGAATCTTATTTAAAGCTTCACGGATGATCAAGATCCGTGAGTTCCCGTCCGAAGTACTCCAGCAATAAAATACTCGTGGACCATGGGTCATGTACTATGGGATTTCTAAGAACTTTGAAGCTCTTTAACGTCGTTTTTAAAATTCGGCCTCAGTTTTTGAATTTTCTCGCCCCCGATGTTACGATTTAATTGTTTATTTTCTTCGTTCTTATAATGAGTTAGCCACGCTTATCGGTTTACAATTATTGGTACTAATTATTTATTTTTTATCTTTGGTGAAAGGATAGACATAAAATGCGTACTTCAATGCATTTGATATTAAGATTGATCCATATTACTTAGAGAAAATTAAATAATTAATTGACCATCAAGATATTGCGGCCATGTCTATGTCACGAGGATGAGTCCATTTTGTATATGTATATATGTACGTGTATATATCATTTATAGAAAATGATAATGTGACTATTAAATACGTCCACCAAATATGCCCACTTATGTATTTTTATTTTTCTTGTCTAGGGTATCTTCCCGTTTCCAAAATTGGGTATGTCAACAATGCTTTCTTTAATGCAAACTTCTAAACTCTAAACCATGCCATGCATGCGGAACTCTCAAATATTTCATGCATATTATGCGAGAAACGTAATTCTTATAAGGAGACAAAATGGGCCGAAAACTTCATGAATTTGCATGCCGCTCAGTAACAAGATTCTCTAATTTAATTAAATTCTACTGCTAAGATTTGTAGAGGCTTGTTAATTAAGCATATAATACTGTTTGAGAGACCTATATATAGAAGTTAGAAGAACATATATTGTAGAATCTACACGGTTAATTTATACCTCTCTCCAGACCTAAACTGTGGTTTCTCCCGTACGTTCTTCAATTTTTGTGCAGAAGTTCACCGAAGTGCTGACACATCATGGGATTCCAAAACCTTAGCTTCGATATTCGGATAATAAGAACTCATGAATATACGTAATAACTTCATATATATATATATATAGTTGTGTATCCGACAATGCCATGCAATATGCCGGGTTTGTTTGCTAGTTGCAGACCAATTTATAAGCATATATAGGTGTAGATGTACGTGCATTACATGATCAGCTCTGGACCTCATCCAGTGAGTTAAGTTTCATCCAGTACTGAGTTCGATTAACGAGATACTATATATATATGAATATTCCGGAATACATGATCAGACTGTTTGCAGCCTGCTGAGCGATATTCAATGCTACAAAATTCTATTGAGTTTTTATCTTTGACACTATAATTCCACCAAGGATTTTATCGCGCCTGAAAAAATCTGAGATCTCAGCCATGTTAGCTAATTTACAATTTGCGAAACCATAAGCTGGTGGTACAGTAATTACTTGAATCCCTTGTAGGGGCCGGGAGGGAAAACATTTCTTGGGGCGTCTCAGCATTTCTGGCTGCGCAAGAAATGAGCAGTACTGCAGATTTTTTATGGATGTGTACTTAAGAGTTACGTTATGAATATATATATATATATATACACGCCAATCGTGCAAGTTTAAACTACGTACTCGGATCATCATTTATTGAGGAGACCGTGGGTGTTTGCAAGCATGCGACCGGGCTAGCTCTTTAAGCTCATCGACGTCGACCAGCTCAAGACAGGCTAGCTGGATGCTCTGGTTGTGCTGATCTTCGGAAACGGTCGCATCAAAGGAGTCTAAATCCGCTGCTATTGAAGTATAAAATTTGCCTGACATGAATGTATGTACGTCGAAAAACCTTCGATCGAGTACTCTTCGGTTGTAATATCAATCATATATAGTTTTTGATATTAGGAGTTTTAATATCATACTTCTTTTAATGACACTTCTTAACTTAGGTTCCTCTAAATCATTGCTTTATGCTGGTCAATATTATTAAGCTTATTACTTCTCATCTCATCTACGGTACCCATCTATATGAAATTTTCAAATGTGACCTTTTTGAATCGAAACAAATTTTCAACGAACCAGCCCATTGGTTTTTCTTCAGAGAAACCAACTATTTAATATTTCATTTGATTAGCTCGAATATTCAAAATATAATCTTATCATGAGAATCCAATATTCGGATCTATCCGAATATTGGCCCGGGTCATAACTAGTGGTTAATTATCCAGGCCGTGTGACATACTTGGGTCCTGGTAAATATCCGGACCTGGATCTGGATGAACAGTCCCAATTCTGAAAGCTTGTTCAAAAGTACTCTCTCACTCTTTACGTCTTTTAAGTATATACTATTATTTTCAATTAATATTTATATTGAACTAGGACGTTGCATGTACATTACTTTTCAATGTTTCCCCTAGAGTTTTTATATACACACAATAGTACTATTTTATTGTCTTTCGGGGAAGGCGTGTTGGTACTGACTTTGTGCATCAGTGCTTGTTCCCTGGCTCAGATTAAACAACATGCAGCATCAGCTATATGTATCTGTTCGACTATCAGAAAAACAGATTTTTACGATTAATTAATAACAACGAAAAGAGTATAAATAAAAATAATATTTTTTTTATTATTATTAATTAGTCGCAAAATCCATTTTTTTTATACTACCATCAAAATGAAACACAACTAGGTTGAATGGCGACAAAATGCATAGACCAATAATATTCTATGGGTTGTGGCAAGTTTCTTATTCCTAAAGCACCAGACATATTCTGCACGACTATTTCATAGAAATTAATACTACTGCTGCGTGGCTAAACATCTAGCCTTGCTTTAAGCCTATAAAAAAAATGCATGGGCAAACGTGTACATGACAGCCATTATCTCTAACCACTACCTAATTTTCAATCGTCTCTTAAACTATAAATCTTGACAATCACTGGCCTTCTCAAATCAAGAAAAGGAAAGCATCGATCGAGTATATTAATTTTCGATCACAGATCGACCAGCTTTATCCCTCAATTAGGCTTGTCATCCAGGAACTTCTTCAAAAATAATGTAATGAAAGGAAAATAAATAGGAGTTACAGCTAGCCAATTAAAAATTCTCGCATGAATTATCAAAAAATTGCAATGTCCCTCTCTAAATTTCCTCAAACGTACTATATATCATCAGTAGATGCCCTAGGCTAAGCGTCTCTCTCAGTGGTTTATATATATTTTAGAAATTAGTTAGATGGTACCATACGTAGTTTGAGGGTACTTCCTGAATTTCTTCCCAAGGTTATTTATATTATACACATGACTCAAATTAATATGTATATAACAACGATCGACCATGGTCACGAAGTAAGTTCTCAAAACTCAAGATACACTCCGGAATACGAAAAGATAATGAAAATAGCCGAAGAAGCGACAATGACAACTATAAGCCTTCGACATCACAGACAAAAAGAATCCACGATGGACATAAAACTTAGTCAACATTCTCTAATTCCATAAACATGAGTACTCCTAAGGTTTTTAGGTGCATGGGTTAGGCTCGTAGGACCTCGTCCGTCAGACTACAAACCATGTTAAACTGTTTAATGGGTCGTGTCATGTCTCCAAAGTATGAAACAAAGGCAGCTATATATGTATATCTCCAGCGATGAATTCCCCATCAGACACGCTGCTGCACATAATATCTTTTGCTTCTAACGAGAATTTAGGGCATTGTAAGTGGACGTGCTGCCAAACGTAACGTTTGATTTCAATATATAACAAAAAGAAGCAAAAATCTCGTAATTAAATATGTTAATAGTGCCTGCCTCGTGAATGCCATGGTTTGATTAATATTAAATTTGATCGTAAGCTAGCTAGCTCGTGAAATCAGGTTGTGGATAGGATGAGAGCAGTGGCATTGGCTTCATCAAAACCATCTTCAAAATTTAATGAAAAAGTATAAGTTTTCCATAAATCTAAACCTTCCTATTTATAATCACACATTAGATTAGCCATTTGATTCATCAAAATAATAATATAATATTATTATTTTAATAATAATATATTTTTTTTTTCATATTTTGCAATTATATGGATATATATTTATATGGATCTATATATTTTTACTTTTTATTAACTTATATGAATATATATATAGTTAATGAATTAAAATGCAGTAAAATATTCATTTGATAAGTGTACAGTAGTCCTTCATATTTGAAGGAAATGGGGCAAACATTGTAGCTCAAAGTTACCCATTTATGAGTTTGACTAATCCAATGCAGTCATTTTTTCACATATTTATCTATTTTTACATTTGGCTTGACTTTTGATGAGGCTAATGCCAATGCTCTGACAATGGCCTTTCCATCTAGCTACTTGTGACCATTTGTTTATGTGCCAACTGCAAATAATAGAAAGAGCCATAAAATAGTTTCTTAATCAATACGTAATCATCACTTATCCCAAAAATTTAATTAAACTGATAAAAAGATATAGATTTTATTATTTATTTTATATCTTAATACTCTCCCTCATTTGTAGGTCAGATTCTTCCTCAATGGGTGGCCTAGAGCTAACACGTGAAGTATTTAATTAAATAGGATAGAGTGTAGTATCAAGCTTCGAACTTCAAACTCAGAGCCTCTACTCTAATACCATGTGTAATCACCACTTATCTCAAATATTTAAACTGATAAGAAGAGTCTGATTTTATTATTTATTTAATATGTTAACAATCAGTTAGACATCTATACTATACTCTCTATTAAATTATTATGTATTACCTTGAGGTTATTCGTGTTGTTATATTCCTTGTCATGCAGATCGTAATTGGGATGTGAGAATGTTTAATTCACACACAAAATTCAAACTTTTAAATAGAGATTCTGTCCAATTACTTGATAGAATGTGATTGTATAATTATAGAGAAAAATAGATGCATAATTTAGGTCTTACATACAACATTTAATGATGCCTGTATAGGAGTTTGGACAGTGTGAATCAGTGAATCCTATATAAACATTTAATTAATGTTGTATCTATTTTTATTTGCATTGGACTACTTAATTCAATTAAGCAATTTGAGACGATCTCAATTGAAACTTCTGTTACACTTAATCAGAAAACATGAAATAGCTTACAAATTTGAAGGTTGTACTCCCATGATAATAGAAGATAATAGTCATGTCATGGATGCCCACTATCCCTGTATATTGTTTGAGTTTCGGCTGAAAGAAAAAGGTCGACCCCAAGTTAGTAATTAGGAGCCCAACTAATCGAGCATGTGTCTAGTGCAGTGTTCCCACTGATTTCATTTTAATAATTTTTATGCCTTATATCTTTTTTAATCAGTAGATGCAAACATTAGCTAAATTACAAAGTAGTTTTCAGTGTTCCCTAGCAAGCACGATGCCACTGAGACCCAGAAATGGACCCAAACTGAGCCTGCTGTAATCCGCCTGCCCTCGTGGCTCCACCAACGTGCATTCATGACATGGTAGACCCTGTGAAGTGTGGAGGAAAGTAAGAGTTCGTCTTTTAGTTCAGTGAATTGTTACAAAACTAGCTAGGAAAGAAATACGAAGGAAAATTGTGCCAACAAAAACAAGATCATATATATATATATATATATTCTATTTTGTTTAAAATACTGGATTTTTTTTTTATCATTATATTGAAAAAAAATGATTAAATATATAATTAAAAACATATTTTATACAGTAGTTATCTTAGTTGAAATGGAGATCATGGTTAGTCTAACCAATTTGCTGTACTATTTGAAGGGAAGGGATCAAGACCAATCCAATGGTTCATTCAAATTGGGGAGTAGGTGTCAGGTGAAAAGGCTGGACTGCCTGCCTGGCGTTCCGCCTTATATAGCTTGATCCAGCTGGACTGGATCGCACCACTAAAAACTCCCCCAGCTCACTCTCACGAGTTTCGTATTTCTACCATAATTTTGGCAACGTTGCGCGTCAGTGGCGTCACCTCACCTCGGATCCCCACTGTCTTCCTGCCAAACGCTGACCGCCAATTGCCCAACCCAACTCTGGCTGGCCAGTTGGATCATTCCACGTTTCCCAATACAATTAATTATATTCATTCAAGGTAGCCTCCAGCCTGTACTCCTCCTAGCGTCTTCTTTTCTGAACTTTCTCTTTGTGGGCCTTTTCACCTTTCCCTGCGCAGAGTTGGGAATTAGGATAGTTTCGTCAATAGAGAACTGCTGCATTCTGTAGCTGAGCTGTGATGCTTTTTGTTTTGTAGCGAGGAAAGTGTTCTCCTGCTTTTCGAACTCACGAATCAACGGATTATCTCCTGCTTAACCCCTCACGCTCCGCAATTATATTTTCTGTTTTGAGTCATGTAATTTAAGTAATTATTTAGTTGAGCGACAAAATCCATATTTATGTGTTTGGAGCGTGGAGACAGGCGGGTGATGATAGCGTGAAAGAAGCATTTTCTCTGTTTTTGAGATAGAGAAAACACGCTCGAGAGTACCGTTGGAGGGATCTCTTTTCTTTGCTTACTGGCCAAGTCGCTACTCGTAAATGGGAAAGCCATCTCCCATAGACGCATCGATACACGCACTGTCTTTACCCCTCTTTCTGAGCAGATTCCTTCGCTTAAACCAAACCCCCCCGCTTTCTTTAATTCAAAATTACAATCTAATAACCCGCTCCGTCACAGACCTGTATATAAACACACACCACTTCTTCATTCTCCATCCCAACACGAACACCAGCAATCTCAGCTTCTTCTTTCTTTTATACATTGAACCTAATTTTCTTTTAAAAATGGCCTCTTTTGTTCTCCCAAAACTGCTGTTTTTAATCTCTCTGTTCCAAATCTCTTTGGCTACGAGAAAGCTTAATGAGCTTGTGCAAGACAAGCCTCAGCTCTTGCAATACCACAATGGCCCTCTTCTTTCGGGCAGGATCTCCGTTAACCTCATCTGGTACGGCAAGTTCAAGCCTCCCCAAAGAGCCATCATCTCCGATTTCATCACTTCCCTTTCATCTTCAGCTTCCCAAAATGCCCAACCCTCTGTTTCCACATGGTGGAAAACCACCGAGAAATACTATCACCTTACCTCCAAGAGACATTCATCTCTTTCTCTCAATTTGGGAAAGCAAATTCTAGACGAGAGCTACTCCCTGGGAAAGTCACTTACAACCAAGCAAATTGTTGAATTGGCTTCCAAGGGGGACCAAAAGAATGCTATCAACATTGTTCTCACTTCCTCGGACGTGGCTGTTGAAGATTTTTGCCTAAGCCGATGCGGTACTCATGGCTCTTCATTGGGGTCAAAGAGCGGTCACATCAAGGGCAAGAACTACAAATTCGCGTATATCTGGGTTGGTAACTCGGAGAGACAATGCCCTGGCCAATGCGCCTGGCCATTCCACCAGCCCATCTACGGACCACAGAGCGAACCCCTGGTCGCCCCCAACAATGATGTGGGTCTGGACGGAATGGTTATCAACCTGGCTAGCCTCTTGGCCGGGACCGTCACGAACCCATTTGGCAACGGCTACTTCCAGGGTCCGGCCGAGGCACCTTTAGAGGCTGCATCGGCTTGTCCAGGGGTTTACGGCAAAGGAGCTTACCCAGGTTATCCGGGAAGCTTGTTGGTGGATCATACGACGGGAGCTAGTTACAATGCACACGGAGGTAATGGGAGGAAGTACTTGCTTCCTGCTTTGTATGATCCTTCTACGTCATCTTGTTCGACTCAAGTCTGAGAAAGGAATTGGCAGATTAGTATGTTTAGAGCAGCATATGCCACACGGAGACGTTATATAGAGAGTTCTAGATACCGTAATTCATTTATTTGTTTTATTGTTTTGGTTTTCGAACGAATAATGGAAGATAGCAAATTACTTTGGTTTGCTTCATATTTTGCATCTTATCTTTTTGGTAAAATTGTCATCAATTATCGAAAAATCGTTGGGAATGGATCAACACATTAAAATCGATTAGAGAGCAGAATACTGGAAAAAAGATTTGAAAACCCAAGAAATGGCTCTGTACCGAAGGGTGGCCAACTATTTTATCCAAGAAAACCAATAAAAACAAGCATATATACCAACTCAGAAACTAGTACTGCCACGACTTGATCAATGAAGACGGGCGGTCCAATTAAGAGGAAGAAAGTAAGAAAAGATTAGGAGATTTTCTTCTAATTTTGGCCCCATCATGATTCGTTTCGCAGTTGGTGACTTCTTGTGCTCTCTGAAAAAGGGCAAACTAATTTATCAAGAAAATAAATGAAACAGGAAAAAAGTGTTGTAGTCTACAGTCGTGAAAAGAGTTTATAAAAGTAATAAATTTGTAAAATTTTACGTGAATTGTAATATTAGTTACTAAGTTCAAAGTTTAATTTTATAAAATCATTTTGTGGCTAAGATTTATTTCGCAATTCAAACATATTATTGTCATAAAGTGATTCATGATAATTAATTGATAGTAAACATGTTAAGCGAAGACCACTTTTTTATATTGTTTGTGCTAATTTAAACAAATCTCACAAGAGAGGAACGGAAGAAATGATTTTCAACCCAGTAAGGTAGTACGAGACTATATGAGATGTTCCAAGGTGATAGTTCTGTATCCTTACATACAACCATGACAATGAATAGAAAATAAATATAAGAAATATAAATACATATTTACTGGGATCCACACAAGACCTACATCTACGGATTGTTTAGAGGGTAATTCTATCATAATATAAGTATTTTACAATCTCTATTTTTTTCTATACAATAAAGGTTAGAGACCTATTTTCTAGAGAAGATATTTTCTTTGGAGCTCTTGTTATTCAGTTGAAGTTGATTTCTATATTTTCATAATTGTCGCCTGAACATCTAGACTTCCAATTTCTCAAATCTTAAGTCCCATTTTATTATGATCATGTCAGTGATAAGTGAGGAAATCTATTTTATGTCACTCCTCCTTTATATGTCAAACTTATTGTTCTTTCATTTAATATTTTTTCCTCTTTATCATTTCTTTAATCCTTTCATATGACATTTTTTTCCTTATTCCTTTCGTATCGATTCCCACTTGCCTCTTGAGAGTGGTCCTTTGATGAGTTGGGCCTAATAGGGGTGTAATCAGTCCAATTATGAAGGTTATAGATTGAAGCTTTGATCTATCATTTTTGTCAGATCAGAGCATTACCTATTGGTCCGGTCGATTCGATTCAATCCATGAATATTTTTTTCCACTTTTTATTTTTTTTGACAAAAATATTAATACAAAAAAATAATTAAATTAATAAAATTAAAATTAAGTTATCGCTTTAACATTTTATATATACTTAATGAATATTAAATAATTTTATAATGGTTATACTTGGATGAAAATTAGATAACTAATATATACAATTACTATATAAAATATTTAAATATATATACATTCGGTCTGTCCCAATTTGGTCCAGTGAAAAAAAAAATCACACTTCAAGACCGACCAATAAGGCTATTGGTCCGATCCGATCTAAACCGAACCAATAGGTCCGGTCAATTTTCCAATCCAGACTGATAGGCTTACACCTTTAAGGCTTAAAAGCATTCACATTAAGTTCTCTATAAAATTTCTTATAATTTAGCTAAAAATCACATTATCTAAAATTTTTTCATAAATTTTATTCATTTTTAAAAAACTTCATACATTCAATTCCTTATTATTTCTCTATTCTATTAAAATAATATTTCTTTATTACTTTTTTCTCTCACTTTTCTTTATAAACTTAACTACAAACTTAATTATAAACTTAAAATAATGGTTTTGAGATAAACAGTGGATCCCTATATTTGAAGATCCAATGTAGCAACCTCATCCATCCACCACGAAATGGAAAATGAGATGGGGAGCAGTTTGGGATAAAATCTCCAAACTTTTTCTTAAAATTTAGAAAATTTGTGCTTTTACAATATGAGATAAGAATGCTGTAATATGGCCGGGCTTACTATTTTTATCCCCTTAAGTTTGCATCTCTAAATTTTTCTTATTAATTTTTAGTTGACTTGATAAATCGTTAAAAATAACAATTTACATCCTAAATTACTAAATTCAGGATAATATCACTTGTCCAATTTTTATATTGAAATTATATAAGGGAAATTTCGAAGACTTTTAGTGCAAATTCAAGAACTAGTAGTTTTAGGATTCAAAATGTAATTCCGCTTTTCTTTAATTTTTCCGGAAAATCACAAATGAATGTTAATTATAATAAGCCACTTATTTAAGAGAACTTTCGCATGAGACCTCACCATCATCGGGTTTTAAGTTTTACCTCATTTTTCTTTCATTTTATAAAGGTACTCACTTTTATGGGAATGAAAACCTGACACGTCAAGGTGGGCCGTACTCATTGCTACTGTTAAGGACAGGTTTTGGACTGAATACTTAATAATTGATTGGATAACTTGAATACAGTATTAAATATGATCAAAATCACGGGAAAATTGTAAAAAAATATAAAATGACTGTAAGAATTTACATGAGAGGTGTGGCCATGCTGCGTGTAAATGCCGTCAAAAAGAACTCGAGTGGCTTAACAGCTCAAGACTATTACTACAATAATGAAAAATGATATTTATAGTTAAGATCAACGTATATTTATTATCTTATTATAATTTTTCTAGTTTATTTGAAATTTTTATTTTTTTATTATTTTCTTTCAAGTATTTTTTTAATATCCTTAATTACTAAAAAAATAAAAAAAATATACAACTTCATTAATAGTTACTTCTTTAACCATTAAGCTAAAAAAAAATTAAAAATATAAAAAGAGTAGTAAAAAGGTGATAGGAGATAATAAACCTATCATTATTCTTGTAATTGTTGTGTGCTTAATTATTATGTATTTTTTTAAAAGTAAGTAAATAAATATATTGTGTATATATATAAATTAATATTTTTTAATAATAAATCTAAATTTTTTATAAAAAATATTACAAGAGCTTGTCCACTATCTAACCTTACTAAATAACACATCCGAAGGGAGGCTTTTTTTCCCCGGATATACCTTTCGCAAAGGGGGCACAGTTTCGTGCTTTTCCAATCTAACGAAGCTGGGTTTTGTCCCATTACCCCAATAGCTGGCCGAAAGGCAAAAGCTGTTACGTTCTGTTGACTGAAAAGGATCGATGTGGCTGAAAGCGAACTACGTCTCGCAAAATTCGGCTAAAAAATAACACGAGCTCACTGGAAAACAACAAAGCACTCATTTTTTGGGTCCCCTGCTATTGGCTGGCCTAAACCTGTAATGTTGGTGATACTTTATTGACTCAATATAGAGTAGATTGCTCACAAATCGTTTTTTTTAATAAAAGATAACGCGTTACCTACGGCTGGCTGGCACCTCACTCTCCGGCAATATTAATTATCATTCGCAATGTCAAATGCCTCTGTTCGGTGGTCCCTTCCTCGTAGTTTCTCACCCATGCTTTTGACCCCTATATATATATTCCTCCCCGCTTGCTCCTCTTCTCCACATCTCAACTCCGCATAGCTCTCTCTCAATTCTTATCTCATTTTCTGCAGTTGCTAACCCTGTCTCGGATATTTCAGTCCATAAATTTATAATGGCTTCTTCAGTTTGCACCAATCTATTATTTCAACTACTCCTGGTCATCTCCCTATTCCATTTCTGCTTGGCGGCGAGGAGACTCGTTGAGTCGGATGAAACCCAAAACACTCTGCTTTTCCACTATCACAATGGCCCTCTTCTTACTGGCCAAATTTCTATAAATCTGATTTGGTATGGCAAATTTAAGCCATCTCAACGAGCCATCATCTCAGATTTCATTACCTCCCTTTCTACTTCCAATCCCACGACGGCCCAACCGTCCGTTTCCAAGTGGTGGAAAACCACCGAAAAATACTACCACCTCGTTAACGCCAAGAAGCCTTCCGGTCTTGTCTTCTCATTGGGTACCCAGATGGTTGATGAGAGCTACTATCTGGGTAAATCACTCTCGAATAAGCAAATAGTTAAGTTGGCATCGAAGGGAGGCCAAAAAAATGCCATTAACGTGGTTCTGACCTCAGCGGACGTGACCGTGGAAGGGTTCTGCTCCAGCAAATGCGGTACCCATGGATCTTCCAAGGGTGCATCCGTGAAGGGTAAGACCTACAGGTTTGCTTACGTTTGGGTTGGCAATTCGGAGACTCAATGCCCGGGACAATGCGCGTGGCCATTCCACCAGCCCATCTACGGGCCCCAGAGCCCACCTTTGGTTGCTCCCAACAACGACGTGGGTCTGGACGGCATGGTCATCAACCTGGCTAGCCTTTTAGCTGGTACAGCCACCAACCCTTTCGGTAATGGCTACTTCCAGGGTCCAAAGGAGGCGCCACTCGAAGCTGCGTCGGCTTGTCCTGGTGTGTATGGCAAGGGAGCCTACCCCGGCTATGCTGGGGACCTTTTATCGGACCCCACAACTGGTGCTAGCTATAATGCAAATGGTGCTAATGGAAGGAGATACTTGCTTCCAGCTCTGTTCGACCCCCTTACCAAAACCTGTTCCACTCTGGTCTAATAGAAGATCCTGTAACGTGCAAAAATGTAGCCCATTAATGTATACATGATAGTGGACCGTAGAAAATAGAGATAAGAAAGAGATTTGATTGTTTAATTCATTATTTATTTTGTAATGCCATGAAATGATAAACTTTCCGTTAAATTTATTTATTTTTATCGTGCCCAAAACCTAAATGAATCTTAATCTTAAGCGACATATTCCTAAAGGCAAGGTTCTAGATACTGTAATTCATTTATTTGTTATATTGTTTTGGATTTCGGACGAATAATAGCAGATAGCAAATTACTTTGGTTTGCTTCATATTTTGAATCTTCTCTTTTTGGTAAAATTGTCATCAATTATCGAAAAATCGTTGGGAATGGGTCAACACATTAAATCGATTAGAGAGCAGAATACTGGAAAAAAGACTTGAAAACCCAAGAAATGGCTCTGTACTGAAGGGGTGGCCAACTATTATCCAAGATAAAAACAAGCGTATATACCAACCCAGAAACTAATACTGCCACGACTTGATCAATGAAGACGGGCGGTCCGATGAATAGGAAGAAAGTTAAAAAAGATTAGGAGATTTTCTTCTAATTTTGGCCCCATCATTATTCGTTTCGCAGTTGGTGACTTCTTGTGCTCTCTGAAAAAGGGCAACCTAATTTATCAAGAAAATAAATGAAACAGGAAAGAAGTGTTGTGGTAGTCTACAGTCATGAAAAAGAGTTTATAAAAGTAAATTTATAAATTTGTAAAATTTTACGTGAATTGTTAAATTTATTTTATAATAAAATTAACTTTATAATATTAGTTACTAAGTTAAACCACATCTTGTAAGTTTAATTTTATGAAATCATTTTGTGGCTAAGATTTATTTCTCAATTCGAGCATATTATTATCATAAAGTGATTCATGATAATTAATTGATAGTAAACATGTTAAGTGGAGATCACTTTTTATATTGTTTGTGCTAATTTAAACAAATCTCACAAGACTGAAACGGAAGAAATGGTCATTTTCAACCCAGTGAGGTACTACAAGACCATATGAGATGTTCCAAGGCATGGTACCGTTTCCATACATACAATCATAACAATGAATAGAATATAAATATAAGAAATATAAATAGAGATATAAATACATATTTACGTGGATCAGAACAAGGCCTACATCTACGGATTGTTTAAAACGCAAATTTATTATAATATAAGTATTTTACAGTCTCTTATTATTTTTTTATACAATGGAGGTTAGAGACATTTTTTCAAGCGAAGCTCCTCTCTTTGGAGCTCTCGTCATTCGGTTGAAGATGATTTCTATATTTTCATAATTGTCGCTTGATCATCTAGACTTCCAATTTGATCTCAAGTCCCATTTTATTGTGATCCTGTCAGTAATAGGTGAGGAAGTCTATTTTATATCACTCTTCATTTGCATGTCTGACTTGTTTTTCTCTCATTTCTCATTTTTTCATTTCTTTCATATTTTCATCTGACATTTTTTTCCTTATCCCCTTCTTATCTATTCCCACTTGCCTCTTGAGAGTGGCCCTTTGATGAGTTTGGCCTAATAGAAGTGTAATCAGTTCAGTTAAGGAGGTCACAGATTGAAACTTCGATCTATCATTTTTGTCAAACCAGAGCATTACCTATTGGTTCGGTGGGTTTGATTCGGTCCATGAACATTCTTTTCCACTTTTTTATTTTCTTGACAAAAATATTAATACAAAAAAAGAGCTATGCTACACAACCTCCCACACACCACACTCCAATTTTTTTTCAATTTTTTAATATTTTTTTAATATTTTTTTTTGAGTTTATTCTTTTTAAATTAATTTAATTATTTTATTTATTATTTATATATTTAAGAGTCCTTCTACACAACCCCCTACTACTGTTATCCAACCTCCGCACACCTAGTCTACATGGCATTTAATCTTTTTTTTTTAACATGAAACATGCGTTTTGACCAAGGAATGAAGGTAGGTCACGGATTCTCATCTTCCTAAGTTCTCCTTCATCTGTTTTAACTTCAAACAGACTCTTCACATGGCAAACCCTAGTTCTAGGGTTTTAAGACAGCTTTTTTTCCCTTATAAACCCATTTCCTTCTTCTCCCATCTCTGCCACTATTGCCAATTCCCATAAAGCTCTCAGTCTCTCT
This sequence comes from Carya cathayensis, assembly GCA_011037825.1. Taxonomy (NCBI): domain Eukaryota; kingdom Viridiplantae; phylum Streptophyta; class Magnoliopsida; order Fagales; family Juglandaceae; genus Carya; species Carya cathayensis. The sequence goes on from QGSO01000197.1 coordinate 3,271,120, forward strand.
CTCTCTCTCTGTTGAGAACTTTTGCTTTATCGCCATCCTCCTCCACGCCACAAGAACCAGATCCCATTCCCCACCCCCTCTCCTCCGATCTACTAAAAAACCCTGACTCGGAACTGTTTCCAATCTCCCAAAGACTCCACCTAAGCTTCTAGCACATCAATCCAATACCTTACTTGGTCCTATTCACAATCAATCTCTGCCCCGATGCTAGCCGTATGGTCCTTGGGTTTAATCAATAGCTCATCTCCAACCCTAGTTTTACTCACATAGATTGAACCATGTCCTACTTCGTCGATTACTTCGGCCGACGCAAAGATTTCAAGGAGATCCACGAATTCCTCATGAAGGAGTTGGACTCGTTGGGTCTAAAACCCTGGAATCTGCCATTGATAGGCTCATCTGTGCTGGGAGGCCGATTGATGTGGTGTCATTTTTTCAGAGGATGGAGATTGATTACGGCTCAAGCCGTCAAGCGAGACAAAGAATCGCTTTTAATGGTGGTGAAGCCTTGCGGTAATGGGTATGTGAGTTACGCCAAACAAATGGTGAAAATTTTGGCAAAAGAGTTTTTCCCCAAATTTCCAAAAAAAAAAAATTGGAATTTGTTGGTAAAAGTTTGGTGCGTGGATGGGAAGCTTGGCAAGGCCAAGAGATTGGCTAAGGAGATGTATAGGGGAGGGTTCGAGATTGGGACAATGGTGTACAATGCGATTCTTGACCGTGTTTGTAAAATTTGTTGGGAGAAGGATCCGTTTCGGCTTCATTTGACCTAGTATTGCTCATAAAGAGATATGAATAAGGGGGAGAAAGGGATGTTATTGAGTGAGGAAGGGGGAGAGAACCGTGACGTGGACGAAAACTGGTTAGTCCGTCAAGTGTGTCAACTGTGTGGTGTGTTCCATTAAAACAGAGGTTGAGTAGATTATTCCTATATTTAATGAATATTAAATAATTTTTTATTGTATATATGGTCAATGGTTATATTGAAAAATTAGATAACTAATCTATACAATTACTATATGAAATAATATATTATATATAAAATATTTAAATATATATACATTTGGCCTGTCCCAATTCGGTTTAGTCCAAAAAAAATACACTTCAAAACTAACCAATAAGACTATCGGTCTGATTTGGTCTAAACCGAACCAATAAGTCTGGTCGATTTTCCGGTCTAGACCGATAGGCTTACACCCCTAAGGCCTAAGCCTCTCCACGTTAGGTTCCTCATAAATTTTTTTATAATTTAGCTAAAAATCACATTTCTTAAAATTTTTCCTTAAATTTTACTCATTTTTCAAAACCCTCATACATCTCATTCCTTGTTCTTTTTCTATTCTATTAAAATAATATTTCTTTATTATTATATTTTTTCTCACTTCCCTTTATAAACTTAATTATAAACTTAAAATAATGGTTTGAGGATAAACAGTGAATCCCCATATTTGGAGATCCCTTGTAGCAACCTCATCCATTCACCACAAAATAGGGAATGGGATGGGGACTGATTTGGGATGAAATCTTCAAACTATTTCTCAAAATTTAAAAAATTTGTGCTTTTACAGTATGGGTTGGGAATGCTCTAATATGGCCGAGCTTACTATTTTTATTCCCTTAAATTTGCATATCTAAAATTTTCTTATTAATTTTAAGTTTACTTGATAAATCGTAAAAAATAACAATTTACATCCTAAAATACAAAATTTAGGATTGTATCACTTGTCCAATTTTTATATTGATATCATATAGGGGAAATTTCGAAGACTTTTAGTGCAAATTCAAGAACCAGTAGTTTTAGGATTCAAAATCTAATTCCGCTTTTCTTTAATTTTGGGGGCCGGAAAATCACAAATGAATGTTAATTACGATAAGCCACTTATTTAAGAGAACTTTCGCATGTGACCTTACCAGGATGGGGTTTTAAGTTTTATCTCATTTTTCTTTGAATTTATAAAGCTACTCATTTTTATGGGAATGAAAACCTGACACGTCAAGGTGGGCCGTACTCATTGCTACTGTTAAGGACAGGTTTTGGACTCAATAGTTAATAATTGATTGGATAACTTGAATACCGTATTAAATATGATCAAAATCAAAGGAAAATTGTAAAAAGATATAAAATGACTAAGAATTTACATGAGAGGTGTGGCCATGCTCTGCGTGTAAATGCCGTCAAAAAGAACTCGATTGGCTTAACAGCTCAGGACAATTACAACAACAATGAGAAAATGATATTTATAATTAAGATCATCTTATATTTATTATCTTATTACTATTCATTTATTCGTATAATGTATTTGAAATTTTTATTTTTTTATTATTTTCTTTTAAGTATTTTTTTAACATCCTTAATCAATAACAAAATTAAAAAAATATCAACTTT